>OVBX01003795.1:0-15961 GCA_900406325.1 Erucastrum elatum | reverse complement strand
AGATATTATAAAAAAATTTATATTTTAATATATATACAGATACACGCTTCCAACATCTATCCGCTTCCTAATTTTTTAAGAAATCTCGCTTCTGCGTTTCCATACGGTTCCGCTTCCACGTTTCCGCTTCCGTTTCCATGCAACGTAGGTAACCGTCTCTACTTACTTTGGTTTTATCTCAAGCTGATGCATTTTGTGTTAGTTGAACATGTTGAGAGAAAAAAATTGGTCTAAGAAAAATATGGCACTCCATTTTTAAATTATACAGTTGAGTGTCACCTTAAGCTATATTCAAATGGGTCATCGCAGACAAATCCAGTAAGGTTAAGTGTCAGTGAGTACTCTTTCAGCAGTGGTTATTACCAATGTATCTCTATTTAAACCACTTCAATGTGTTTAGTTCTCTCTAGCCGTTTTAATATATGTTTTCATTTATCAGTTTTCTCTTATGTTCCTTCCAGAAAATTATGTCATTTTGACAGGGTCCTTATTAAAATTTATTTTCTACAGGTCCCATATCAGCTCTACCAAGACGAAACCGTGTGAACATCTTTGTACATTGAGCCGTGACCTGAGAAATTTGTTAAAGTCATTTGTTCACCAATTTTCTCCTTTCTAAGACACTATACAAGTTAACTTTTCTAAGACACAACATAAACCGTGTGAGTACCTTAAGTCATTCTTTCTGTACATTGGACATGTTCATGCACCTTCAAGACTGAAAAAGCGGATATGTTTGTTGAGAAAAAGTGCAGGTTTCAGAGCAGTGACTGCAAATGGGTGATAGCATTATGTGCATTAGTGTACACTCCTTTGGATGCTGATACTTTGTGCTTGTCCCACGTCTCTTCTAAGGAAGTGTGCTAGTCTTGGTGCGTTAGAGGTTGTTGATGAACAAGTCATCATCATGGTAAATGTGCTCATTATCTTGTTTAAGAGGCTTGAAATTTACAATGAAATCTCTTTATCTTAGTTATAGGCTAAACAGTGCTGATTTATTGGGTTTAAGAGGGCTACAAACTCACAATGAAACCTTTCTGTCTTAGTTGTAAGCTAATCATCTTGTTGAGAAATTTATTATGTTATGAGATTAGTGATATCTTTGAAACTTCTTTGGTTGTTTGTTTGCATTGTTCGTATAGCTGCTGGTGAATTTACTTTTACTCTCTCAGTATACAGAACTTAACCAAGATGTTCACCCAACATGTTGAACTTGGATTTATAAAATGTAAAGCACATAAAGTATTTTATTTGATGTCATAAATTTTAATTTTACATGAAACATATGTTATTTTATTTGATGTCATAAATTTTGTAAAACTGATACTAATGGAAAGTTATTTTTAATTAATTTGATGCATAGAAGATTTGTCACCATAATTATTTCGAGTGATCTAATAAGTTTTCTTTCTGGTTTCACCATTTTTGTTCTTGTTTTCTGATATTTTTTTTATTTTTGTTGTTTTGTTTTCATTAAGATATTTATGGTTACTCCTTCACAATGTATTTTTATATCAATTTAATTTAATTTTGTGTGTCAGTTCTCTTTTCTATTTTTGATGTGTATCTCAAAGTTGTAGGCAAAATGTTTAGATACTTGAAACACATGTTGTCAGAATCAGATAAAGTGAAAAAAATGTTTGAATGGGACTATTATTAATTGTTTTGAGCTTTGCCATGAGTTTTGATCAGATCATTTTTTGATTTTGGATGCATTGGTCACTTATCATGTGTTCACTATCAAATAACTATAGGTTTTTTGCTTCCTTTATGTTGATCTGATTCAGTTTTAGGAGTGGAAACAAATATATCAATTGTAGTTATAGGGGATGATAAAAATATGATCTAATGTTATTTTTTTTAATTGATTGAATAGCCATGAAGATTGTTGATGAAATTGGGTTTAATCACAGTGAAAATCAGACTTTAAATCCATGCAATCAAAATCCAATCTAGTATTAAATAGCATTTTCTAAATATTTGATTCAATACACATCCAACATCTATTATCAAAATTATCAGATCATTACAAATATTTGGCTCCATACCTTCTTTTTATTGTGCATGTAAGTGAAATAATTTGGTTTAGATGTACAATAGTTGTTCAAGTCAAGATTATATAGCTTCTGACAGCAAACAATGTAGAAAGTTTGGTATTTTATGTTAGTCTAGAAAGAATGTAGATACTATGTTTAAAAAATGACATGTTTAACTTTCAAGATAAAAGAACATTTTAGAAATATCATGAGTTTACATTTCAGGATAAAACATACTGTATGTTGTGTTGTTTATTGTCATATATTCAATTCTTGTCTATAATATTTTTGTCTATAATAGTAAAATAGAATGTCAATGAACAAACAACAAGAAACTAAGACACAAATGAAGTAGACCAAAACTATTACATTAACTAAATATACGAATCAAAATATCAAATAAAAAAAATGACAGTAAAATAAATAGTGACAACACAAAATAATATACCAACAACTTCTCTATGAACATTGTATACATGTTGACATAATGAACATTGAACAGTTTATCAACATATAAAGAGTTTATGTAAACTGCATTTCTGAAACAGTTACAATCCGTTAAATTTGATAGAGAAGAAAAATATATAAATTTCTTTAAAAGAACAAAAACTAAAATAATAAAATACCCCCATCTAACACTGAAAAAATATAGATCATATATATTGGTGATGGCGTCAGATACGGAAGATCCAAATTTTTGTATTTTGGAAATAGCAACATAACAAACTTGAGGATGATCCCAAGTTATATATCAGATCATAATCTTGCTATTATGTGTTTGATGCCATCAACAGTATATATGACTCATAGTTTTTAGTGTTTGACTGAGGTACTTTAGTATTCTATACATATTTAAATTATATGATTGTACTTTCCAATGTTTCATAAGAAAAAATTGGAAATAGCAAAATTTAAATAAAAATAAATAAATAATATTTTTAAACATATGAAACACTAATCAAAATAAAATAATTGAATGTTTATATTATTTTTTTACTCAATAAGTTTTTATATATTGATATTCTCATTCTTACCATTTGTTTTATATTATTTTTTACGCACTGAGTTTTTATATATTGATATTCTCATTCTTACTTTTTTATTTTTTTTCAAATAAATAATTATGTGTTTTTTTTCAGTATTTTCATGCAGAAAATGTCAAATACTATATCTCCTAATATATTGGTTTCAAAAGTCCAAACTTAAATAACCGACATACATTCTAGTATAACACCACCAAACCGACACGTAGAAAACTCGGTCACAACAAAAATTAATGAAAACGGCACGAAGCTTTGGCAAATTTTTAAGAAGAAAAGAAGAGAGAAGAAGATAAGTCAAATAAAAATATCTCTCGACCCCTCTGTTCTCGATTGATTCTGTAGCTCTGCTCCAGACGTATCTCGATATTTCGAACGAATATAGGTTTTTTTTTTTTTGCGTGATTCTGTTTGGCATTGTCATAACTCGTGAAAAGACTTGACCTTTATCTCGTTTTGAATTCGATTTCGATATCTTAGCTTGTTGAGATTCAGGTTGGTAGTAGAACGATTATGTGTTTACATATTCAGTTACAAATTTGAGAAGATTAACATATATGTTTCTTGTGCAGAGACTGGCAGGCTGACTTCTTCAGCAAATTATATATTTTGGGGATAGAGTAGGTTCAGGTATAGACTTAATTGTTCTAAGGGTTGAGTTCGTTCTTGATTCTGACAAGAGAAGTCATATCATGGACCCGCTTCATGCTCATAGAGAGAATGGCATTCAAAACAAGGTAAAAATGACACTCCTCTTTCGGTTTCAAGGTTTAAACTTGTCTTGTGTCATACTTCTGATGAGTGTACACAAGCGCGTAGGAAACTGCTCAACTTTGAACTCTTTGGTCATTGTTTTCAATCAACCTGTAATTTGTTTTCTACTGGCTAGATTTTACTAAGTTATGTTGTGTTGTTATCTATGCATTTTGAAGGAAAGAGAAGTGGCACGCAACAGACGTTGCAGCACGTGGGTCTAGACAGTGTCCACCGCATTGGACGAAATAGGACGTGCTGGCAAATCAGGGCTTGCAACTGCCTTCTTCAACGATGGCAACACCTCCATGGCCAGACCGCTCGCTGTGCTGATGCAAGAAGCTAACCAGGAAGTCCCTGAATGGCTCAATCGATATGCCTCGCGTTCCTCTTTTGGTGGTGGTAAGAACGGGCGGGGTGGTGGTCGGTTTGGAGGCCGACACTATAGAAAAGAAGGGTCATACAGTAGAGGAGGAGGAGGTGGTGGTAGCAATTACTATGGCGGTGGAGTAGGAGGAGGCTATGGTGCTCCTAGTGGTGGATATAGACTAAGGTCTCAGTATTGTGTTTTGTTTTGGTTTTAACTCTTTTACTATTTAGTTTTCTTCTACATTCCCAAAGAGAGAGAGAGAATGTATTGCCCCCTACACCTATATAAGATTTCATTCAAGAGATAAATACATAACTAATGTTGCAGGTTTAGGTGATTTGATCTTTTAGGCTATTTTAAGGGGATGACCTAAAAGTAACAGTCACCAAGTTTCACTGTGTGTGTCCAAGTTATGATCATGTTCTTGGTTTCTTATTAGAGTTATACTTCTATTTTACTTAGTTTTGAATCCATAAAAGTTTTCTTTTATTCAGTTTCTCTAAGATACTTGATATGCTTTGAAGACATCATCAAGATTTAACTAACTTACTGTATATACTTCATCATTAGAGTAATGTCATCAACCTGGTAGCTGATTGATTACAATATACACAGTAATATCAAAGTTACAAGATAGGCATGAGACAAGAAGGATTGATACATACATAAATATACTAGTTAAGTGGTTGACGCATCATGCTTTTGTTGCGTCCTTAGCCTCTCCTGCTTTACCCTCAACAAACTCGGCAACTTTGTTCCCAGCTTCGTTTCCTTTTTCCTTCACATAATCCAAAGCTTTCTGAGCTTCATCCACTGCAGTGTCTTTGGCTTCAACGTTCTTCTCGACAACGTAGTCTTTTGCTTTCTCGCCATGTTTAAACGCCTCCTTTGTCTTATCCGTCACGTAATCCGAAGCTCTCTTTCTGTTCATGTATGTGTGTATATTCAGATTGATTATTGGCAAAACGTATATCTACATTGGCCAACATGGAAAAATCTTACTTAGTTTATTTTTATACTATTATTTATGAAATGATTTGTGTCAGATTCTCCATATTTTTAGACTTTTTTTTGTTTATTTGTCAATGTTTTCAATAATTTTAATTAGTAGTTTTATTTATTTATTATATTTTAATTATTTTTATTTAGTAATTTTACCTATCCTTTATTTTAAACTTATCTGTTATATTTGGCTTATATTGATTCTACTTATACATATATCACAAATTTTATTTTACTAATATTATATTTATTTGTTATATTAGATAATTAGTTATAATTTTATGTAACAAACTGTCAAATATATATATTGAAAAGTAAGATAATTATTAGATATATTGTGTTATTATTTGAAAATAATAATTTTATTATAAAATATCACGTTAAAAGTTAAAGTGGTTAATATCGATATTATCCTAATTATTTTTTTAAATTTATTAAATAATTAAAAACGAATTTTATATTACTTATATTATATTATCTGTTATATTAGATAATAATTATAATTTTATTAGAATAAATTGTTGGAAGTATATTTTAAAAGTAAAATAATTCTTAGATGTAATTTGTCATTATCTGAAAATGATATTTTTGAATTTAAAATTTCAAAAATTAAGTTATAACACATTTTATAGTTAAACAATATTCAAGCAAAACATTTGTATTAAGATATTTTATAAAATGAAGCCACCTAGTTTTCAAATATTTGAGGCAATATGTAAACTTAGAAAATAAAAGAGATATCAATTATTATATATTATGGTTTATGAACCTCTATATCTTGAATGATACTGTAATATATCAATATATTTGTAATATCATGGTTAGTAATATATATGAGTTATTATTGGGTGAATATAGAGACTCACGAGACAAAATGTTAAAGGAAAATAAGTATAGACTTACCCGGCTTCATTGGCGTCATCCAGAATGCTGCCGGCGCCTTTATCGGCGTAGATCAACGACTTCTTGCGCTGAGCGACGACGACGAGCTCAGTTTTCCGGCCAAAACCGACGGCGCCGACACCGCTCTGCTTGGCTGCTCCGGTGGGGAAAGAAGAACGACCAATCCCACTGAGAACAGCTGATCCTGAGAATGACATAGCCATGAAAGTTTTCTTTAAAATGTCAAAAGCGAGCAAAAGAAATCAAAGGAGGAGATTTAAGAGGAACAAGAGTGAGATGAGTATAATCTATTCTCCAATAGTATCATAGCTTTATAGATACTAGACCAACTGCAATCCAAATCACGTAGCATCGTAGGAATTTTATTTAATGCATTGATGTTATTTTCTTTAACTATTGAAAAAAACAGGTCGGCCATCAAAACTTGTGGTGATATACATGTTAGCATTTTGGCAACGTACAAGTTTTAGATGTTAGCATTTCTGCTTTTATTTTTGGAAAATTAAACACTAAGAAATCGGAGTTGTGGGTCATTATCGTTACTTCACGTGTACCACCTTTGTTGTGATAAAAACAAAATATACGTCGGCCAACATGTTAGTTTAGGTTTGCGATCCTAAATCTACCAAATGACTTCAAAAAACAAAGAAAAAGTATATGATGGCAACGCTAAATGTAAAGCTAAGAGCACCACATCCGTTTCAAAAAGTTTTCAAAATAGAGATATAAGAAACACAATGTATTAATTTTTATAATTTGACTATGTAGTTAAAAATTAATAATTGAAAGAAAATTAAAACACTTATAGATTGATATATGGTTTATGGGTATCTGAGTATATCCATTCATGACAATCTCTCTATTCATAATTTTTCTTTTTTTTAATATTTTATTATTTATTTATGTTAAAATTATTGTGAATAAACACGAATTAACTTTTTAAGAACAAATAGAACTTAAAAGACAATTGAGTCAAACATCTGTTCACAGTTTGTATATTATTATATGAATAAATAAATTTATAACCATTTAAATTTTTATTTATACCATCTCAAAATTATATATTTAATTTTCCTTTAAAAACATATTTATCTACTAAAAACAATTTTTGTAATTTCAAAAGGCATACCATTACATAAATAAAAATTAAAGTCACTTTCAGAGATATCCACTAGGAACTTCTAAATAGACATGATCTAATAGCTTAAATAAGAACTACAAACCATATTTACAAAGTTGCATATATATATAACGGTCACCGGGTGCAAGAATAGTTTTCATGTAGGATTTGCAAAAATGGGTTAACTCGTTTCACTGAATGCTATAACATTGATTTTTTGTGTAAAAATAAATATTAGCTTGGTACATCGATTTTCTGATACATCAGAATCAAGCTATCAGGCTGCTCAAAGAAATCATGGACCATGGGCAAACTAATTTTAAATATTTTTTTACCTAGATGAGTAACTTAAAATTTGAGAAAATTGCATAAAAATTCTCAAAAGGGTATTCATTAACTTTTTAAACCTCTAAAATTTTTCAGTAGCATTTTAAACATTCAAGCTAGCATGTGTATCATTTTGTTCATCAAGTCAAAAATACTGTATAAGCAAAACTAGTAACGTGTCAGTTTTAAGAATAAAATAAATAAAACAAAAAATTAGAGAAACATTTTTTTTTTAAAAATCGTAAAGGGGGTTCTTCACATGATCAAATATTAAACTTTCTAAAGAAAATATTCAAGTATTTTTTATAAATTGTGTAAAACCTAAGAAACTTAAAAATTTCGATTTTTTAAAAACCTAGTGTTTTAAATTTTCTGACACCGAATCAAGAGCGGAAGAACACCGATTCGGTTGCACAGACGTAGCAGCACATGAGTCTCGACATTCCCCACGTGGCTCATGTTGTGTACTTGATCTACCAAATGACATTGATGACTATGTCCGTATTGGACGGACAGGACGTGCTGACAAATCAGGACTTGCAACTGCCTTCTTTAACGATGGCAACACTTCCATGGCAAGGCCGCCCTAGCTGAGCTGATGAAAGAAGCTAACCAGGACGTCCCTGAATGACTCACACGATATGCCTCGCGTTCCTCTTTTGGTGGTGATAAGAACCGGCGTGGTGGTGGTTGGTTTGGAGACCATGATTTTATAAAAGGGTCATACAGTAGAGGAGAGGCGGTGGTGATGATAGCAATTACTATGGCGGTGGAGGAGAAGGCTATGGTGGTGGATATGGTGCTCCAAGTGGTGTATATAGCGGAGAAACTCCAATACTTGGGACTAGGCTCCTAGTGTTCTGTTTTGTTTTGGTTATAATTCTTTGATTTTTGTTTTTATTCTGCATTTCCAAAAAGAAGAGTATGTATTAGTGTATTACCCCCTTAAAGACGTAACTAATGTTAGGTGATTTGATCCTTTGGGCAATTTTTAGGGGATGTCCTAAAAGTAACAGTCAACAAGTTTCACAGTGTTTGTATCCAAGCTTTGATCATGTTCTTGGTTTCTTATAAAGTTATAGCGCAGCTTCACTTAGTTTTGAAATCCATAGAAGTTCTTGTTATTCTCTTTTTTCTTAATACTTTGATTTTTTTTAGTACTTTGATTTTCTCTTCTATTCTCCTAAAAGACCCAAGTTTGAGAAGTTGTTCAGACAAACAAACATAAAAGGAACAAATCAAAAAGAGAAACACAATTGAAGCAAACCACTTGAGGGCTGAAGCAGAGACAACCGCCTACAATTGGATAAATCTGAACCAAGTTTTGATGATAGGAGACGAGCTTGCGGAAGAGCGAGGAAGAGAGGCTCGGTTACTGATGTCAAGACCATAAAGCTTTGCTCTGAGGGTGACTCAAATTTCCTTTACCAAAGTGATTAAACCACACCAAATTTTAACTCTTTGTTCGAAACTCTCCTTTTAAGCCAGACAATTATGTCAGTCAAAGAAGATGGAGGAGATAAATCCCTATATGTCTGAAGAGGGACGACCAAACATCCAGCGAGTAAGGACAAATGAAGAACAACTGTGCACTGGTTTCATTATTATCACCATACCAAACAAGAGTGAGGGACATTCATACCCCCATTGGATCAATCTATCTCTCGTTGGAAGCCTTCCACGCATCAACACTCAAACAATTTCTCGATGGAATGCGCCGTTAGTTCTTTTTCATTCAGTTTCTCATTAATATGCTTTAAAGACATCATCAAGATATAACCTAACTTACGGTATTGTAATGATTTAAAGTATGACGATGAGTAGTTAAGTAACATATCGTTTATTTCAAATAGTGAAATAGAAGTAAATACAAACTGATCTTATTGTAAAATATTAAACATGAAACATGAAGGATTGATACACATATATATATACTAGTTAAGTGGTTGAATCATCATGCCTTTGTGGTGTCCTTAGCGTCTCCTGATTCGCTTCCTTTTTCCTTCACGTAATCCAAAACTTTCTGAGCTTCATCCAGTGCAGTGTCTTTGGCTTCAGCGTTTTTCTCATCAACGTAGTCTTTTGCTTTCTCTCCATCTTTCAACGCCTCCTTTGTCTTGTCCGTCACGTAATCTGAAGCTCTCTTTCTGTTTATGTATTTGTTTCATTATTGACCAACGTTGGAATTATCTTAATTACTGGATTCTCAAATATTTGAGGCTAATATGACAAGAAAGATCAATTTATCTGTTATGGTTTATGAATCTCTGTATCTTCGATAATTTAAAATATAATATTTTCTCCAAACTTACAAATTTCAAAGATAAAATTACAAGATGAAATCTCAAAATATATTCAGATTCATTATTGACCAATGATTTTAAACATATATCTACAATTGCCAACATGGAATTACCTAACTGAATGCTCAGATATTTGAGGCTAATATGTAAGCTTTTTTTTTCGACATCGGCTAATATGGAAGCTTAAAATACAAAAGGGAGATCAATTTTTATATATGGTTTATGAACCTATATATCTTGAATTATACTTACAATAGTTTAAAAATATAATTAGCTCCACAACACAAATTTCCATTATAAGACTACAACATTAGTTTGGAATTTCCTTTTATTTTAAGAAATTTTAGTCATTTACTTTAAAGGAAGCTCTACTCAAAATATCTTGTTCTCTAATATATTTTCCAAGAAAATTTTAAATAAAATAAAATTCTTTTGTTAAAGCAGATCGTGTACGTGTATATGTTTCAAACGACCGCTTTCATTACCGGCTCGGGTGGGTTACTTATCAAAACACTATCATGGTTAGGTTAGTAATATTATATACAGATTCACGAGACAAGATGTTACTAAAAGAGAAAACATAGACTTACGTGGCCTCATTGATGTCATCGAGAATGTTTCCATCACCTTTATCGGCGTAGATCAACGACTTCTTGCGCTGAGCGACGACAACGAGCTCAGTTTTCCGGCCAAATCTGACGGCGCCAACGCCGCTCTGCTTGGCTGCGCCGCTGGGGAAAGAAGAATTAATCCCACTGAGAACAGCTCCTGAGAATGACATCGCCATTGAAGAGAACTAAATAAATCAAAGGATGAGTTTTAAGAGGAACAAGAGTGATGAGTAATAATCTATTCTCCAATAGTATCATAGTTTTATAGATACCAGACCAACTACAATCCAAATCACGTGGCATCGTAAGATGTTCTTAAGGCATTGATATTATCTTCTTTAATAACTATTAGGAAGAAAAAATAGGTCGGCCATCAAAAGTTGTGGTGATCTACATGTTAGCATTTTTGGCAACATTTTTGGCGACACNTTTTTTTTTTTTTTTTTTTTTTTTTTTTTTTTTTTTGCAAAATTAAGCAGTGAGAAATAGAAGTATTTAGCAAAAAAAAAAGAAGAAATAAAAGTTTTGGGTCGTTCTCGTTACTTCCCGTGTACCACCTTTATTGTGAGTAAAAACAAAATATACGTCGGCCAACATTAAAAAAAAACATTTTTGCTTAGATTTGCAAACCTAAATCAACCAAGAACAATTTGGGGTTGATTGATTGGGTTTATGTCGCTACTTTAGTTTTATTTATTTTTAAAATGCTAAACTTTTTCAAATATATAGTTTTATTTTTGTTAGTGAAAACGTACAATAAATTTATATTAATCTTTACCAGTCATGATTTAGCTTTATTTTTAAAAGGACAACAAAAAATTAAACAATTTTTCTTATATATTTTAGATAAAAAAATCTACATTTGTTGTATAGGCTGTAGAAACTAAGAAATAAAAAAATATCTACAATATCAAATAAATTAGATAATCATAATAAAATATTTATAAATATTTAAATTTAGTTATGTTTTTTTCAAAATTACTGAAATATTTTAAATAACATAAAAATATTATTTACATATCACATTTTAAATAACAGTAACTGTGATAATTTTTTTAAAAAAAATCAGTAATATAAATTATTTTATTTGATAAAAAATAATTATATATATATATCACATATTTTATTTTGAAATATCTAAAACATATAGCTTACAGCTACAATAAATTTAACTACATCAAAAATTTCTGCAAAAAATCTACGGTAACAATTTTACAGCTACAATAAACTTATCTATAGTTAAATTTTTACAGCTAAAATTTTTACAACCACAATCAAACTAATCATCGCTAAACTTATATGATGGCAAGCCTAAATTTAGAGCTTAGAGTATGATTGGGGAGAGCCGTGAGTCCTGTACATAGCTGTATTTCTATCCACAGCAGTGAAACCACAGCGATCAAACTTTAGTTTACGTTTTGGGACTCACAGCCATATAACTAGTGTTTATTTCTTTTTATTGCTTTAGAGAGCAAATTTTCCAAAACATTATTGCAAGTGCTTTCGGTGATGTTTTTCACTTTCCAATAAAAATGTATATTATCTTTCTAAAGTATAAGTATAATGATATATATATTTATAGTACGTACATGTCTACATTTATATTTCACTAGATTGGAAATATATGGATGTGTAATTATAAATTTCATAGGCATATCAAAAAATCATAGTTGTTGATTATGTGAGATATTACCAAATGTATTCATTTATCTTAAATAATTATTTTAAAATTATATAATAGGTATTTCATACTATTACAATAATTATCCAGTTCATAAAATTTGATTATTATTTATCAATTTTCTTTTTTATTTAAAAATAATCATAGTTGAATTTTTAATCTAATATAAATAAATAATATTATTTATTAATTATGTTTTCTTCTTAAAACTCATATGTAAAAATCCTACGGCTATAAAATAACACTCTACCGTCTAAATTCTACAGCAAATAATTTAAAGTTACAGCTACATCAAAAAGATCCTTAGAGCACAAAAAAGTTTGAAAACGGAATTCAAAAAATATAATATATTAATTTTAAATAATTTGATTATATAGTGTAATAATAATTAAAAGGTAAATAAAATTACTTATGGAATGACACATGTTTTGATGGTATTTCATAAGATGGGTTTCTTATTCGAGAATTTATATTCATACTTTTCCTATTTTTTAAATATTTTATTTGTGTTGATATATCGACTACAAACTTCAAAAAGGATATGATCCAGTAGTCTAAATAAAAGCTTGAAATCATATTTTACAAAGTTATATGTATAAATGTTTTAATGTCGTGGATGCAAGTATAAATCTTTTGATTACATTAATTGTGCTAAAATGGGTTAAGTCGTTTCATTGGATGCTATAAGTCGTTTCATTTCTTGTGTAAAAACTAGAGCTTATTAGCTTGGTACATCTTCTGATTCATCAGATCCAAGCCAGTAAGTATCTCCATGTTGAATACACCACATTCCAATATCTTCTTTCAAAATGGAGCAATTCCATAATAAAGTTGGTTTTACTCCAATCATATTCTATTTTGGGGCAGGGTGAAATGCTCATTGAAACAACAAAATTAGTTATAAGTGATTTAGAATCGATAATAAATAGTTTCTACAAACAATGGTCGACCATGTTTTAGATGCATTGGAACCAAATACTTATAAATCATTTGATAATAATTTTAAAATATGGTGATGAGTAGTTAAGTAACATAAATTTTATTTCAAATAGTGAAATAGAAGTAATAACAAACTGATGTAACATGAAGGATTGATACATATATCTACTTGTTAAGTGGTTGAATCATCATGCCTTTGTGGCGTCCTTAGCCTCTCCTGCTTTACCCTCTACAAAGTCGGCAGCTTTGTTCCCAGCTTCGTTTCCTTTTTCCTTCACATAATCCAAAGCTTTTTGAGCTTCATCCAATGCAGTGTCTTTGCCTTCAACGTTCTTCTCAACAATGTAGTCTTTTGCTTTCTCTCCATCTTTCATCGCTTCCTTAGTCTTGTCTGTCACGTAATCTGAAGCTTTCTTTCTGTTTATGTATATGTATATTCAGTTTCATTATTGACCAACATGGAATTATCTTACTGAATTCTCAAATATTTGAGGCTAATATGTAAACTAGCTATGAAAAGAAAGATCAATTTATATATTATGGTTTATGAACCTCTATACCTTGAATAATTTACATATATTTTCTCTAAACACACAAATTTTCAGTGATGTATAAAATTACAAGATTAAATCTCTAAATACATGCATTCATTATTGACCAATGATTTTAAACATATACATACAATTGCCAACATGGAATTATCTTATTGAATGCTCAAATATTTGAGGCTAATATGTAAGTTTTAAAAGGGAGATCAATTTATATATTATGGTTTATGAACCTCTATATATTAAATTATACTAGAATAGTTAAATATAATTTAGCTCTATAGTACACAAATTTCCATGATAAGACTACAACATTAGTTCTGAATTTTCCTTTTATTTTAAGAAATCTTATAGTCATTTAGTTTAAAGGGGAGTTATACTCAAAATATCTTATTCGCCAATATTCCAAAAAAAAGAAAAAAAAAATAGTGCGTTTGTTAAAGCAGATCGTGTACGTATATAATGTGGGTTACTTATCAAAACACTATCACGGTTGGGTTAGTAATATTATACAGATTCACGAGACAAGATGTTAATTAAATAGAAAACATAGACTTACGTGGCCTCATTGATGTCATCGAGAATGTTTCCATCACCTTTATCGGCGTAGATCAACGACTTCTTGCGCTGAGCGACGATAACGAGCTCATTTTTCCGGCCAAATCTGACAGCGCCAACGCCGCTCTGCTTGGCTGCGCCGCTGGGGAAAGAAGAATTAATCCCACTGAGAACAGCTCCTGAGAATGACATCGCCATTGAAGAGAACTAAAGAAAACAGAGGATGAGTTTTAAGAGGAACAAGAGTGAGATGAGTAATAATCTATTCTCCAATAGTATCATAGTTTTATAGATACTAGACCAACTACAATCCAAATTACGTGGCATTCGTACTATTATTTTCTGTAATAACTATTAGACCAAAAAAAACAGGTCGGCCATCAAAAGTTGTGGTGATATACATCAGAGCATTTTTGGCAACATTTTTTGGCAACACAAGTTTTAGATGTTAGCATTTCTGTTTTTATTTTTTTTGCAAAATCAAACAGTAAGATATTTCTAAAAGTTGTGGGTCGTTCTCGTTACTTCACGTGTACCACCTTTATTTGATAGAAACAAAATATACGTCGGCCAACATGTTAGTTAGGTTTGCAAACCTAGATCAACCAAAAACAAACATATGATGGCGAGCCTGTTGAGCTTATAGCATGTTTATTGGAGTTCCTTAGTATGAAATTTTTGGCGGGATATAAGAAACTGTTTCTTAATTTTTAATTAAAAAAATTTAGAGCACAAAAATTTTGAAAATGGAATTCTAAAAATATAGTATATTAAATTTATATAATTTGATTATATAGTTAAAATTTTAATAATTAAAAGGGAAATTAAATTACTTATAGAATGACACATGTTTTGATGGTATTTCATGGGATAAGTTCTCATTTAAAAATTTCTAGTCATATTGTCTCTTATTTTCTAATATTTTGTTTGTGTTGAGATATCGACTAATAACTTCTACAAGAACATCAATATCCAATCGTCTAAATAAAAACTAGAAATTGTATTTTATAAAGTCATGTATATAACTGTTTTAATATCGCGAGTGCAAGTATAAATCTTTTGATAATGAGTTACTAAAATTGGATTACGTCGTTTCATTGAAAGCTATTAGTCGTTCCATTTTTTGTGTAAAAACTATAGCTTATTATTAGCTTGGGACATCTTATGATTCATCGGAACCAAGCCAATAAGTATCTCCATTTAGAATTACACCGCATTCCAATATGGGTTAATAGTATTTTCAATGTTAAATTTTAATTTTGAAGCGGATTGATTCAATAATGAACTTTATTTCAATCTAACTCACTATTTTAGAGTGAAAAAATGAAGTAATTAACAGAAAAACTAAATGTATTATTCTATTTATAATGCAGTAAATTATTACAAATGGAAGATAAAGGGGAATATATGAGCATGTCTTACTCTTGAAAGTTGAAATGAAATATGAAACGAGGTCGGACATGCAAAACATATACGTGACGTGCACATATATACTGTAACTATTTCTTTTTCATCCTGATCCACCACCCCATCTCCGTGCATGGATTCTATACTAATACCATGTTTTAACCACAAATATGCTGCCTCTGAGTATCATGTTTGTGGTAGTGCATAACAACAAGGCTTCCCAATAAAGATATTAGATATGTCATCTTTATCCAGAGCCGTGCTTATAGGCAATTGAAAAAGGCAATTGCCTCAGGCCCCTAAAAAACATAACTATTTTAAACCCCAAAATCTCAAATTTCACTGAATCATTTATAATACAAT
>OVBX01003794.1:0-15962 GCA_900406325.1 Erucastrum elatum | reverse complement strand
TTGACTTCACTGAGTTCTACAGCCGGTTGCATTCCAAAGGAAAAGAAAGTTGAAAAAAAAAGAATATCGTGAGTTTAGTTGCAAAAGCATATTCCACAGTAGCAAGAGAAGAAGACATGCACTACTCTGACTAACCGTTGACTGCAGCATGGGATTGCAGAGGATTTTTTTTCTTGTTGAATCTGGGTGCGTGGAAGAATCTGTTTGTTATTTATGAGACTGCCTCCTCATAGATTGTTGTTTCTATGGCTTTGGGATTGGGGAAACATATTCTTTGTGTTGGTAAAATGGGGAAGGTTTGTGTTTTGAGTTTGTGCCATCAGTTTGAAAATCTGCAGCTTTTAGTTTTAATTGTTCTTTTTCTCCATGTGGTTTTCTGTAAGCTCTATCTGTGAGAGCTTTCGCTGATTTGTATGATTTGCTTAATGAATCATGACTTGGTTTATTGATATAAGAATGAGCTAGTTGTTTGATAATAATAGCGTATCTTCCTTGCTGTGAATGAGGAAAAACTTGTGTGGCGACGCCCTGAGATCCAGCATTAGCATTGATTAGCTCACTGCGGTTTGAAACTGCCAGGCTTTCTCATAGGAGGGTCGTGACGTTGATCTCTTGTTTATCACTTGGTTGACGCATACCTTCTTCAAGTGCCACATAAGGGCATGAACTTTCTCATTCCCATTGATCTTTGCTATTGTTAGTGAAGCAGATAAACGAGAGTGGTGAGAGTTTCTATCTCGAAAGTTAAAGCAAGAATCACAAGTCACGGTTTATCAGTTATTTGGCAGGCACAAGCCTCAACCACTCGGCCAAAGCGACTATTGTGTTCACAGTAAATAAATAACTTTACTAATATATTAAACGCATTACCATATCCCTCCTAGCTCTTTCCAACTTAACGAACCTTCCATCTAACTTTTGATCAACTAATAACTACCAAATCAAGAGTCAAGTCGTATTTAAATTCTGACCATTGTCTTCTCGATCTTCCTTTCTTCTAATTTTCTTTTGTAAGGTCCATTTATAGACACCACATAGTGTAATTTACACTAAAGCTATATATCATACTATGTATTTATCGAAGAACAAAGTTATCATCTGGAAATATGGCTTTTTAGTACTTGGATTCAAATATGCATAACTCTATGGATACAAGCATACATTTTAAGATCACTGAATATAGATATTGTTATCTTAACCAGATGTAAACACAGTACAAAATACTACTCTACAGTTATAGCCACACGGTGCACCTTTGTACGGTATAATCTAGCTCCTTAACCATTTGTGCATTGATCGTACAACTATTCTTTAGGGGAAACAAGAGACGGAGAAATGGAGTGAATCACTGAAGGTCTGTGACTTTTTGATGTGAATGGTACTACAAAATTGTTAGTTTGTCCATTTAACATCTTTATTCAGATGATGCATCCAAATGAGTTACATTCATCACTGTTCGTTTATACATCCCAGAATTACCGTGTAATTGAAAAACTCAGGGCCTTAATGTAACATTGACATTTAATGCACAGCTAACGCTAAAATCTGTTCGCTTTGAAATTTTTCATTTGATTTGCTGGCTCAGTTTATGCTTTACGTGATGCATACAGAATCGTATTTTGGGATCGTCTTTTAGAACGCCAGTTTTCTCAACTTCCTCTACGCATCTCATCTTTTGCTTTTTGTATGTAGGCACCAATGTTTCAAGTTTAGGGGTTGAGTACTTGAATGTGGAACTTTTAATATCAAGGAGGACCTAAAGGTTGATCAAAAAAAAAAAAGGAGGACCTAAAGAAATATGACCCACAAGATTACTATTTTCAAAATTGAAGAAAAAAAGGATTACTATTTTCACAACCAAAACCAAAAATAATATCTCGATAGAGTATCTTCCTAACAAATATTCGCTGACAAAAAATAAACGTCTCTCTCGTTGCTAGTCAGTCTCAGCTCTCTCACGTTAATATTGACATCTTAGGAGAGAAATAAAACGACACAAATAGAGGGGGTAGTTGTGGTGATGTGACTTAAATTACACAAATAATATATTTTTCTTAAGAGGAGAGTAAAGTTTGAAAGTGACGTGGCACGTGTAATATATTGTACGGAACTGACGGTGGAACCACGCAGGGGACCAGTGGTAGGGATGGTGTTTTACGCTTGCTAAGATATTTTGACATGCCCACGAGCTCTATTGTTAGGAGTAAGGACCTATCTTTCTTGTTCTGGAATAACCGCATGGGTCTCTACTAAATTCACGGTTTGCTAAAAACGGTTATTTCGGTTTTATACTCTACTTTTGAAAACTTCTCATGGCAAATCATTTTTGCAATGTCATTAGCGTTGACACTTGACACCCATCCGAAAAGTCAATTTAGAGATGTGAGGATCATCTAAAACTGTAAGAAGGTACTTTTCAGAATCAGAAGTATATATTGTTGGGACTCATTTCATATGTATGGATTATTTCAAGTGTGACATGGTCAATAGAAGAGTGGTTAGCTAACATAAGTGTAAATGAAATATGAGCCAAGCCCTGAGAAAAGCATGTGAGTTTTTCTATAACAGGGAGTAAGATCTTCGAAAAGAAGGTACGTGTAGGGAGTAAGCCAAGACCAGTTAGTATACATGTGTATTGATCTCTCATATACAAAGTACATAAAGCTTTTCACACTAATATAATTTGGTCAGTAATCTATTTTACTTTTATTTTCTTAGAGCAACATTATTGGTAGTTTTACAAAAAAAAGGTTCTAAGGTACAAAATATTAATATTTTAATTAAACAATGAGTTATTCTTGGGTTATTTTAAATTTGACATTTTTTTAAAAAGGAAATAAAATATTGCCAAATTATATTAAGTTTAAAAAAAAATAAAAAAAAAACTAATACTAATTGCAAAAAAAGTAATAAAACACAAAAAACGCTAAACTATAAATGTTAAACCCCAAATCCTTTAGTAGTAAACCGGGCTTCGTAGCCTGGTGGTAAAGGAACCTCGGCTGAGGCACCCGCCACCCAGCTTCAAACCCCGGCCACTGCGCAAATTTAACATGCGGGGTGCAGCGTCCAGGACCGCCTTCGGGTGGATAGTCGGTCGTCCAATTAGCGAACCGGAGACCTGGGCCATCAAAAAAAAAACAAATCCTTTAGTAAACCCTTGGAAAAAAATTAAAATTTTGATTTAAAAAAAACTATTTATAACACAATCAACAAAAAACCATACCCTAAATCTTAATCCTAAACCTTAAACTCTTGGGTAAATCCTAAACCCTTGGGTAAATCTGAAACTCTTTGATAAATCTTAAATTTTAAATTTTAAGATTTATCCAAAGTCACAAATTCTTTTTTTTGAAAATAATTCTTTTTTTAGATTAAAAAGTCTTTTTGTGATTAGTATAAACTTTAAAATATATTTTGAAAATAATTATTTTAGATTAAAAAGTCTTGTTTTTGTGATTAGTATAATTTAAAATATATTTTGAAAATATTTTTTTTGATTAAAAAGTCTTTTTTTTGTGATTAGTATAATTTTTATTTTGAAAATATTATATAATTAGATAACATTTTGTTTTCTTTTTTAAAAGATACTAGGTAGCCGGTCCGCACCCTGTGCGGACATGATAAAGTTTAAAATATGGATTACATAGTGTATAGCTTTAGAAGTAACAGATTGACTCGGGATCATCAGGTCACCGTCAATTGGAGAAAGCTTTAGCCATGGAGAAAAGCCGAATACTCAATATTTGACATTGGACGAGAGGGAAAAATATTTGGAAAGATGTTAACTCGAGTATGAAGAGGTAGTTATTGTGTGTATGTATAATTGCAAAGTCCCAAGATAATTAGTGTGTTTAAGAAGATACTTTCATTAAAACTCCGACTTCTAAATAATGTATAGTTTTAGAAATAACTGATTTTATATTATCCGCTGTAATTAGAATTGTATTGTATATGTGTTGTAATATCGGGTTTCAGGTGAATAATAGTATTATATTAAATTGTAATTAAATTATTTATCTACACATATTAAAATAAAATATAATAAATTTCAAAATATTATCCATAAATAAAATTTAATTACATAATCAATAAACGACATAAGTTTATGAAGTACAAATTCTCGATAAAGAAAACCAAATCCATTAGACACCTGAAAACAATGTATTAGATTTGGTAAGCTGGATCAGATAACATTATTTGATAGATATATAATTATTTCAAAATTTTATTGAACATAAAATAATATTAAATGACATACCGTCGTAGAAATAGGCGGAAAGTTAGATAACAATCAAATAAAATCGGTCTGGTAGCTCATCACTACCCATCTTACACATCTACAAAAAATAATTCTAACAGTTTATATATTAAAACTTTAATATTTGAAAAACTATATTAAAATTACCTACCCTGACTACGTAATATTTTGAAAAACTTGTTTGTAGACAACATTCAATGTTTTTGTCTGCGGCTTCGATTCTTTACCAGTTATTGGTACCTTTACATAAGCCATCTGCAACATCCATGTTACGAAGACACATAATAGGAGCACACACCTTGAGCTTCAAACTATGTCTAGACACTCCAGCTACTTTAACACTGTTCAAAAACTCCGCAGGATAGGTCACATTTTCTTCTATGTCAACATCAGATGAGATAATACTATCCGAGCTAAGGTAAACCTTCTCTTCACCTGAATTTATATGTAAATCCTTTTTCTTAGTGACCTCTTATTGGTAGTGGAACATAAGATTATCAGATTCAACATGTTACCTGGCAACTGCGAAAGCATGTAATCATTAATTTTATCCACTTCATCATTTGTGGGAGTAAGACTGGCTCGATGTCTATACAAATCCTTATCTGTTGAAGTTTGAAAATCTTGTCCATAAACCTCTTTTGCCATAGTATCAATAGGATCTCCTCCATTATTTTCTATCAGCAAATCAGAAGGAATCTCAATCTCAACTTGACTGTCGTTAGGCAAAAACATTTGAGTATGTATCTGGAATCCACACACTATATTTCTAGCTGGGTATAGTTGTCGTTTTAGTGAACTTACCTTGCTTCAAAATTGTCAACTAAATCCAGTGATGGGTTGAGCATAATATGGGTTGAATTATACCCGCTAGATATAGAGTAAGCACCTACAATAGCACGAGCTTATAAACATTTTATGCTCTGAATCATCAAAACATATATAGTGCCGAAACTATACGTTTCCACTCTTTAATAATACAGAACCTGATAAGAAAAATGATCATTGTGGACATGTTTAACATACTGTAATCTTTTACTTGTTTAGTAGCATAACAGCCTCAAAGAGTACACATCAACTTGACATCACTGCATATAATATAACGTTAGGTTAATCGTATGTTTATTCAAACCTCAGCAAATTGATCAAAGGAAAAGCCTAGGTATTGTAAACTTACTTTTGGTCACATAACTCAATCAATAGCCTCAAATTATCTTTTCTTTTAATGACTTTGTTTTCAAGAGATCTGAAGTTCACTATTTGGCCAATAACATCTACAATATAAAGTTAAGGTGAAATTAAAATCCCAGTTAAATCATTGCATACGAAAAAATAAAAAGAAAATTAAGTAATCGTAGGAATCGACTAATCAACCAAACGACAGTTATCAAACTTTCCATCAATAATATCACTGTAATTCACAAGATACTTCTCAGGAACTTCACTTGGGAAGTCATCCACTGGTCCAACAAAAGTAGTTTGAAAGAATCCAATTTTGTAGGGATGCGCGGTGGTTCGATAATCACCCATAGCATCGTACAGTTTGAATAATTGGATGGCCTTCGCATCGCCCTCTTTTAGTTTCCCTTCAAATTGTTTTATGAGCTGTTCACCAACTTGAGCATGAATTCGTGTCCCCTAGACAGTGATGAGACCAAGTTTAATTAGTTGGATTGAAAAAAACTTGCGCAAAACACTTCAGTCTAAAATATAAGACCATTAATATACTTACTTCTTTATCGGCAAAAACCATTTCGATGGTGTTTCCGGAATCTCTGTTGTATTTTCTCCATAAACGAAGGATCGTAACCTCAATACGCCATGTATCTTTACACGGTCTCAATTGCCTGATAAAAGACACTC
The DNA here is from genome assembly GCA_900406325.1 of Erucastrum elatum. Classification (NCBI taxonomy): domain Eukaryota; kingdom Viridiplantae; phylum Streptophyta; class Magnoliopsida; order Brassicales; family Brassicaceae; genus Erucastrum; species Erucastrum elatum. Next base: position 9,838 of record OVBX01003794.1, on the reverse strand, counting down.
GATTTTTGGTAGCTTGAACCATTGCCATAACGTTATTAAAATTTTGGTATTCCCCTTCAATCTCTCTTATAATATCTAAGACTTTAGATTGCGTTTATATATTGACGAGCTTAATTCCAAATGTTTGAGATCTGCATGCAATATATTTTTTGCATTTAATTGATGATGTCTTGCGCAAGGTTTCGAATTAGAATATAAGGAAAGTGATTAATATTGTGTGATCAATTTAGAAAGATTATGAAACTGAATACAATGTAATATTAATTTGCAAAATTATTAAATTCGCAAGGAATAAGGCATTTTTATATTGTCAAGTCACTAAAATAAATGATGATTTCCTATTCTTGTCTTTCAATTTAAATTGACGGCAAATTTTATTACAAGTATCAATTAAGTTTTGTCTTACAATATACGATTTCATTCATCCTTTAATTAGCATTAAGTTATAAAATCTATAAGATAACTTAGAATATACGATTCGAGTATCTCTTTGGTACTTGTGCAAGTAATGTGACCAAGGGTTCAGAACGATTTATTACAACATTCCTCTTATGGCAAATTCTCGTAGCATTTTGCGCAAGTAATGTTATTTACACTAATATGTTCTTGTATGCAAGTAATACTATGTTCACACAATCCTATATATTCGTGATCTAGATCTTTTGATATTTATCTCTGAATTAGGATTTAGTTCGTTTTAAATAAAATGAAGAGATATATTATTTAGAAAATTGGTTGACTGAAACAAAGTAGTGTATTTTTAATATATGGTAACCAAATAATTTATTCCAAATGGTCTATAGTTTTAGATTTGTTGTAATATATGGAAGCATAATCCGTTACTTCTAAAGCTATACTTTTCTTTCAATCATTTCACATAAAGGCTTGGTATAAAAATTATTTCAATCAAACGAATAATTTAGGCTTGGCATAAATCCTAGATAACATTCAAACTAAATATAAAATGTATCCAAAATTTATTTCAATCAATTTATAATTCGTATTGTCATACCAGAATAATTATTACCTTTTTTACAAAGGAAGGTTACCTTTATTGCATATCTTACATTATTATTAAAAAATCTTTTTTGTTAATTTAAACATACAAAGGAAGGTTACCTTCTATTGCACTATTTTCTCTCATTTGTTACATATAATAAATAATTATAATCTATTAATAATTTCAATTTTTATTTATGTAAATAAATAAAATTTCGTCATTATAAACTTAGAAAGATTAAACTTTTAGGGGCATACATTTTCATCATTATGAACATAGAAAGACTAAACTTGTATTTGTCATATCAATGTCTTATGCAAGTTTTTTATTTTGTAAATAAGGTAATACACTTAATACGAATCTACTAAATTTAATATAATTCATAACATACAAATAACTAAAGAAAGAAAAATATTGTGCAAGGTATGTATAATTAAAATAAGGTAATTCTTTAAAACAAAATGTATATTCTCAATAAGGAAACATTATAAACACTTCTCTTTCTCTATAGTAAATTTTATTTCTTTTTTATATTGAAATAAAATATTTAATAAAATATTTAAATCATTTTAAATTTTCAAATATTTTAAATTTCACCTAAATTTTTAAATAATGTTGTTGCTGGATAAACATATATTATTTAGTAATACTTAGAATTCTGAAATAGCCTTTATTTAGTACTTAGTGAACATTTTGATTTATTACTAATTTTAACATATTTTAGTATAATATAAATTATAAAACATAATAAAATGTATGTGTGTGTTATTCTTACCAGGATAAGAAATCACATTTTTATATATTTTTGAAAATATGAAAAGAAAAAGACACCAATGTTTAATCAAATTAAATATATGTGTATGTTTTCTCGATTCACATTTTTAACATATTTTAGACTAAACTTGTATTGTCATACATTTTCATATAATAAACTCGGATGATAAATTGTATTCTCGATTCATGAGATTTTTTAACATATATAAAAGAACTCGGAAGAGAGTGTTTGGAAGCATAGATTAATTGGTTCTAGGTTAATAACTCTTATCAGCCGATTAAAAATATATCAAAAAGAAATTAGAAAAAAAAGAACCAATAGAATTATAAGAATTAATTCGAGAGTCCCTTGTATGAGTGCCACGTAAGCGGAAATCACTAAAGTGACTTCTCTTTTAAAATATATGGGGACTGAATCTTAAATGATACAATCCTATTGGTTGGTGAACCTATAGATTCACTCTAGGGGATGAACCTAAGAATAATTTTAAAAACAATTACTAGACCATGACCCGCCCATTCGGGCGGGTGTTTATTTTATTTTTTAATTTTTTTAGTTTATACGATTATTTTGTAATAGTTACTTGTAATACATTGAGTTCTTTTTGTGTTTGTAATAACAATAAAATGTGTGGAAAATATTTTGTAATATACAAAGAAAGCTTAAAATAAACAATGATAGATTACATACGAAATATATAAGTCGACTTAGTTAATTAATGATAGATTATATACAAAATAATATTGTATTATATAAAGAAAGCTTGATCCGCACATCTGTGCAGATATTAATTTCTATTTTTGTAAAAAAAATATTATATTGTACGAATAATAGTCTATGTTTTTTGAATTTACTGAATGAAATAACAGTTTAATATGAAATTTTAATAGTTTATATTTAATACTCTTCCACATTTATTATATTTAATTTTTATTAGACTATTATTTATATTAAAATATACATAAAGTTCTGTATTTTTCGTATACGCAGGTTTACTAATGTAAATCAATTATTTTTTTGTTTTAATTATGTTATGGTATCCGAACATGAAAATACATATGTTTGAGTTATGTATATCACCATATTTATAAACCTACACAGTAACAAAGAACATTTATTTTTGAAAAGATATTCATTATACTTCCGTTATTATAAGCATTTTATATTTTTAGAAAGTATTTTTCGTTTGAAAGCAATGGTAAACTGATTTGCCTAAATTAATATCATTGGATTTTTTAAAGGAAAGTAAAAGAGATTTAAAAAATAATTTAATAAAATAGAAAAAGATATAGATTGCTTAAATGTAGGGTTATTTGAATCATATAATAATAAGGAAACAACGAAACACGTTAGGGAAAACAATAATGATGGTTGTTATGAATTGGATCATTAATTAATATCGGATCATTTAATTAAAATTATTAAAGTAAAATAAGGTTACAAAAACCTATGTTTAATAATAGGTAGGTTAATTTAACTTAATATGTGGAGGTCCAACTTTAAAATCCGCCTAGAAGAATTTGTAATGTTTCTGTTTTGATAAGATAAATTTTTGTAAAAAAATATTATATTGTACGAATAATAGTCTATGTTTTTTGAATTTACTGAATGAAATAACAGTTTAATATAAAATTTTAATAGTTATATTTTATACTCTTCCACATTTATTATATTTAATTTTTATTAGACTATTATTTATATAAAAATATACATAAAGTTTTGTATTTTTCGTATACGCATGTTTACTAATGTAAATCAATTATTTTTTTTGTTTTAATTATGTTATGTATTGAAGGTAGCGGAACATGGAAATACATATACTTGAGTTATGTATATCACCATATTATGAATATAAACCTCTACAGTGATGGGCAAGCACAACTGATGGGGACACGAAATCTAGTCAGACGCGAATCAGCTTTGCATTCAGAAGTAGAAGCGCTGCGATGGGCGATGGGGAACATGCTTCAACACTCACCCTGCCAGAACTTCGGGACAGACTGCAAAGAGCTGATTGCAATGATCATGGAACCTAAAGCCTGACCGAGCTTCGCAACAGTATTGGAAAGGATAAAGACACTGAAAATTTGCTTTCCAGACTTCAACATTACTCATGTTCCACGAGCTCACAACCAGTTTTCAGATTTTCTTGCTAAGACTGCTAGATCTTTTCGTAGAGAATTTTATTTTATTGGTTGTTATATTCCGGTCTGATTACCCAGACCACCTCAAGCTTGAGTAATATAAGGGTCTTTTGACGTAAAAAAGCCTCCACAGTGACAAAGAACATTTATTTTTGAAAATATATTTATTACACTTCTGTTATTATAAGCATCTTATATTTTTAGAAAGTATTTTTTGTTTAGAAGCAATGGTAAACTGATCTGCCTAAATTAATATCATTGGATTTTTTAAAAGAAAGTAAAAGAGATTTAAAAAATGATTTAATAAATAGAAAAATATATAGATTGCTTAAATGTAGGGTTATTTAAATCATATAATAATAAGGAAACAATGAAACACGTTAGGGAAAACAATAATGATGGTTGTTATAAATCGGATCATTAATTAATATCGGATCATTTAATTAAAATTATTAAAATAAAATAAAGTTACAAAAAGTTATGTTTAATAATAAGTAGGTTAATTTATCATTAATATGTGGAGGTCCAACTTTAAAATCCACCTAAAAGAATTTGTAATGTTTCTGTTTTAATAAGTGTTTTGATAACAATTTAATAACTAAATTATTGGATGAAGGCAAGTAGTTAATGAATGCAGTTGATGAAGATAGTTAGACAGAGATTCTGACAAAACCAGTACTCTCTCTTTCCTATTTTTTTCATATTCTTAAAACACTAGATACCCGTAAGTATTTTTAGGACCATGATTTTAGACTTTGATTAATCCATAGTTCTTAGGGTGAGATTTTTAGGATATCTCCAACCTCACTATATTTTTCATTCTAAAATAGAGTTTAGGGTAAAAATGTTTCAATAGTATTATATTTCTCACTTTATAATAGTGTAAAAGTAGGTTTATAAATTGTTTTTTTTGTTTATCATTTTATTTTCCACTCTAAAATATAGTATTATTGGAGTATATCATAACTCTATTATAGAGTCATTCTATTTTAGAGTGAAAAATATGGTGAATCATTGGAGATAGTTTTGACGAAAATTAATAAACAGTTTCTTAATTTCCGATAAGAACCTCAGCTTAAGAATACCTGATTAATCAACTTTTTAATTAGGAGTAGTACTTCTCATAGAATCCTCCCAGATATCTGAGCAGTTGAATCCATTATGTACGAAAATTTGTTTTCCTGCTAACTTTTTTTTGTAAAATTACTCTAGAGAAAAGGTTTGGGTTTTCGATCAAAAAAAAAATGGTTTGGGTTATTGATTCGATGTGATTTGTGAACCCACGTTTTATTTTCCTGGTTTGCTTTAAAAGATCTAAAACAGTACAACAGTTTTAGTCTTCAGTAGTCATCAAACTTATACATCACGGGTATGCAGAGAGATCTTTTGCTATTCTTTTTTTTTGGACAACATAGATCTTTTGCCATTCAAAAACAAAATATCTGCAAATTTTGCTATTTTGCTATTTTAAAATGTACCATAATTTTCTATTACCAAAGTACTTCAGAGCGTTTCCTGCTATCTACTTTATTTTTTGACCAAAAAAATTTTTATTTAAGTGTCTAGTACTTTTGTTATTTACAAAAGGCAGGTGAAACTACTTACAGTATATAAGTTGTTACTATTCACAACCAAAATCCAGAAGTTTTGATATCTGCTTCAAGTCTTTCTTTATTCATAGAAGTTCCATATATCTGTTATCCATAATATAATAATAATGCAAACAGCTCTTGCTAGTTTCAGCTGCTTTTGTCTATATAGAAGTAGTTTCAGCTGCTTTTTGTAAATAACAAAAGTACTAGGCACTTAAATAAATGAAAAGTTCAAACACTTCAGTAGGTATTATGCTCATACTATTACTATTCACAGACAAAATCCAGAAGTTTTGACATTCTGCTTCAAGTCTTTCCCTATTCATAGAAGTTCCATATATCTGTCCATAATATGATAATAATGCACACAGCTTTTGCTAGTAACTAAACTTTTTTTTTTATTTAAATGTCTCGGAACTTTTTGTCAATAACAAATACATGATGAGCACTTGATTAGTGAAGATGTCGAGTTTATTTTCCTTCAAAGAGAAGGTTTGGGTTATGGATATGATGTGATGTGTGAACCTACGTTTTGTTTATCGGGTTATGTTTTTAAAAACGGAGCGATATAAGTAGTAGCATGCATCGTCTGTAGTCTTTAGCTGTCATCAAGACGTTTACCACTTACGGAAGTGCTCAGAGATATTTTGCTACTCGAAAGAAAAGGAAAAAAAATCAAAATATAGCAACTTCTGCTATTTGAAAATTTACCCAGGTTTTGTATTATTTACCAAATGACCTCGGATTTTTTACTATTTAATCAAGCAATGAAAACTTTTCCGATTAGCTCAGAGCACTCTCGATTTAACAATTAAATCTATTACAGAGGTTCTCAACTAGGACTGTTCAATATGGAAAAATTGAACCGTACCGAACCGAACCGAAATAGACAATGTGGTTTGAATTTGGTATATACCATACAAACCAAATGGATGTGATTTTCTAAAAACCGTAGGATTTGGATATGGTTCGGTATAAAACCGATAAAACCGAATAAACCGAATAAAATCGATAAAAAATAGAAACATGTAAATATGTATATATTTTATAGCGATATATGAAAATCATAAGTTAATTTGTTTGTTAATAATCATTTCCATATTTCTTACAGTAATAAAGAAGTCATGATTTGTAAAACACTTGAAGTATAATTAAATAACAATTCATCGCAACCGAGACTTCTTATTTTATTAGTCTTCTATTTAATCTTTTTGCTTTATTTTAGCATTGATTAAATTGAAATAAAGATTATAATTTGATAAACAACAATTATTCGAAATTCCTCACAATTTTTTAATCTATTAACGAACAGAGATTCGTGTTCAATCGAAGAAACATGATTTTGATGAGCGCTAAATATGGAAGAATAGAAAAAAATTCTTTGGTGCTTTGTGCTTCTGTTTTGGTTTTAGTTTTCTATTTTTATTTTAAAAATTTCAAGTTTTGATTTTAATAGATTTGATTTTTTTTATTGATGGTACAAGCATTTTTTTATTTTGTTATTCTTTTACTTAAACATATAATATTTTTTAATAAATAATTGTGTTGACAACATGACTCTAAAATTCATATAATATGATCACAAAATAAATAATTATGTTTTTTTGGTATAAAACCAAATAAATCGAAAATCGACGGTATATAAACCGAACCGAACCGAACGGAATATGGATTTAGAATGGTAGTTGTATTTTACTAACCGAAATACCGAAAAACCGTAAAAACCGAACCGATATATGGATTGAACACCCCTATTCTCAACATTAAAACAATTAAAATATTTTTTAAAAGAAATTATGTAGAAAAGTGAGAAGGGTCATTTGAGATATTCAACAAAAAAAATCGAGATAAGCATTACAATTTTACAATGTCATCCTATAACTTTAAGCTTTTATTTCATTTAAAATTTATATCAAATATTAAATTGTTAAAAATAGTGGTAGTATACTGCTGACTGCATATCAGCATGTGGTTAGATATTGTGGACGCTCTAAGTACTGCAGATGTCATTTTCTATTTGCAATAAATTTTTAATTTTTTAGTTGTCTAATACCTTGCTATTTACAAAAAGTTTTGGAACTTATTTATGTAATGCATATCGTTGCTATATTCACACACAATCACACACAAAAAACAACCCGGAAGTTTTGATATTTTTAAGCGTACCTAACTTTTGATATCTGCTAAGATTACCACGAGGTATCCCTTTATTTTCTGCTTTCCATAATAATGCACATGACTTTTGACTATTATTAGATACCCCTTAGAAAGTAATAACCGAAGTGGTGTTCCTAATAGTTTCTAGGGACAATTAGTCAGTTACCCATATTGGAGATGTATATTTGCATAGTATCCATCGAGTGACATAAATAGATAAAAGCATACAATTGATGTTGGATTTGGACAATAGAGCCCTTAGCATATGATCCAAAGATCTCCGACAAGTACAAGTTTCAAAGACAGGTCTGACTTGCTGTCAGATGGTAGGTTACTATAGCGACAGCATAGGTTTGCTATTAGATTGACTTAGAGCCACTTGTTTTCGTTGGTTTTTGTGAATCAATTTCTTTTTTTTTTTGAAACAGCTAATATCTTTTTTCCAACAAATAATATCATTGTTTAAAACATTAAAATATTTATATAAACAAATGATTTACGTCCATTTCATATGGTCAACAAAAAAATTATTCAGGTTTAATGAACCATATTTCTCAAGAAAAAAAATTAAAATACATTAACAAATCATGTAGCGGCTAATAAATCATGTAACATCTAGAGATAACTATTTCGTAACATCACGACATCCATTAACAAACCTTATAACCACTAACAAACTATGTAGCGACTAACAATCCATGTAACGATTAACAATTAGTTATTCACATGATATAAAATTTGTTAACAAGAAATACTATTTTTTACATGCTAAAAATTTTGTTACCAAGGTATATTTATTTATAAAGCCTTAAACAAATCATTAACTTAATAATAAATTATACAATTTAGTATTATTTATCAATTTAATACATTATTTAATGGAGTAAACATAAAGTTAACCAACTAATATTAAAATTAACAAGCAAAATAAAATAAATTATCATGTTATAAAATAAGTTAGCATGTTAAAAATGATAGTGTCGTATAAAACATATATTTACTATTATATATATATATATATATATATATTTAACATGCTAAAATAAATGTTATTTTGAGAATACAAACAATGATACAGATCAAAAAAAAATTATTTGCAAATTCCTATAATTACACATAAGGGTTGAATTGCACAAATAAAGATCTCATATCAAATAAGTGAGGTTATATCTGCATATTTATAAGCGTTGGGATCAAATGGAAAAAAAAAGGCAAAATTTGAGGATCATACATATAATAAACCCAAAATAAGCCATTGTTGATCATCAAGCTTTTTGAGCAACTCTACGGTGAGGCTGATTTGGACGACGACGAAGGCTGAGAAGACGACGGAGTGAGCAAGGACTGGCCTGAGCTTGACCGTAAAAATTGGGCAGTGAAGCTTAGGTCGTCGATGCGGACGAACGACGCAGACAAGAGTTGCCTATGGGTGAAGAAGAAATTCTAAATATAGAATTTTTTAATCAAAGAAAATCAACACTGTAATTTTTGTAAAATCAACAGGTCCTAAAGAGAAGAAAATGTTGAAGAATAATGAGATTACGAAAGAAAAGAAAGAGGTGGAATATTGGATAAGAGAAGAGAGAGGTAGTAGGGAGTTAGAGTGAGATCTGACACAGCTAGTTGCAGGACTGTGTAGTCTGCGAATCCAAGTGATGTCTGACAGAATTGTCTCTGATCTTCCATGTAAACGAATAAAGGTGTTTTTGGAATGAGAAAATGAGTTTTCTTAACAAGGGTAAGTGTCAAAATGGAGGTTCCATTATAGTCAGTTTCACCAATTATCACATGAAAAAGTTTTCGTGACTTGGTATTCACAAAAGATTTATAAACTTTTCATATTTACCGAATTGCCTGGACTTTTCCTATTTAATATTTACCAACTACTATATATGGAGCATTGGTTTTTAGCAAAAAAAAAAAAAAACTATGGAACATTGGCGATGAGAAGCAGAGTAGAAAACTTTTATTATTTTTAGATGTCTCAGAAGTAAGAAACTTGTTTGTCGATTCTTTTTTCATTTTTGTTGGTTCAAGTCTTCAAACTGAAATTTCTTTCTTGCATAGGAGAGCGAATAAGATGATTATGCTGCACACAGAATACTAGCATTTGATAACACACAATTGTTCAAACATTTACACCCAGCTTCTACGTTACCAAAAAAAAAAA
>OVBX01003793.1:0-15962 GCA_900406325.1 Erucastrum elatum | reverse complement strand
GAAAAAAAAAAAAAAAAAAAAATATCATAATATCATTTACTTCGCACATGTACCATGTATATTAACATAAACTTCGTGCAGTTGTTGACACGTTTTTATATATTGGATGGTTTCCACAGTATTGTAACTTGGGTGAGAACTTTTTTCGCCCCAAAGCAAACCCATTACTGTACTGAGAAACATTTTAAAATGTCTACTTTATTCTCTCTTTGGGAGTTAAAACTTAAAAGTCAACCACACCTCCCATTTTCCGTGTATTCACATGTGTGTGTGTCTTCTATCTCCTCCTCCAAGATTTGTTAAATGTTCAGTCAAAGTTTCAATGTTTAAAATCAGATTCACTTTTCTCTCTTCCTCTTGCGACATGGCTCTTCTTCACAATTACTGGTCGGGGATGATCATACTTGTTGTCGTAGTAGAGCTTTGCTTCTACTCCTCAAACTCTCAGAACCTCACGTGCCATCCACGTGACCTAGATGCCTTGCACGACTTCATCAACGAACTCTCCCCCAAGCCACATACTTGGGACTTCAATTCTACTGGAGATTGCTGTGAATGGGAAGGGATCACATGTAACTCTCTCAGAAGAGTCACCAAACTGAAGCTTGCGAGTAAAACACTGTCCGGTGGTAAGTTGTCTGAATCTCTTGGACGACTGCATCATCTTAGAGTTCTTAATCTCTCACGCAACTTTATCTCAGGCTCCATCCCTCTGTCGATTTTCAATCTGAAAAACCTAGAAGCTCTAGATTTGAGCTCTAATGGATTCACTGGCTTGATCCCTGAGAGTTTGAATCTTCCTTCACTGAAAAGTCTCAGTCTTTCCTCAAACAACTTGAACGGTTCGCTTCCGGTGCATATATGTCATAACTCTACTGACCTTAAGCTGATCAGATTCGATTCCAACAAATTCTCCGGTGAGTTTCCATATGGGTTCGATAAATGTGCTCTACTTGAACATATCTTCCTTGGCGGGAATGACCTCACTGGTAACATACCTGAGGATCTCTTTCACTTTCAAAGGTTGAGTCTTTTGGAGATTCAAGAGAATGGTCTGTCTGGTTCACTCAGTCCTGCACTTGGTAACCTCTCCAGCCTTGTTCATTTAGATATTTCATCGAACAGATTATCCGGTGAGATCCCTGATGTGTTCAAGAAACTGCCAGAGCTAGAGTATGTAATGGCTAAGTCTAATAGGTTCACAGGAGGGATCCCTAACTCGTTGGCAAATTCAAAAAAATTGAATTTGCTGAGCTTAGGGAACAACTCATTGAGTGGTCCTTTGTATCTGAACTGTACTGTGATGACTAACTTGGCCTCACTTGATCTAGGGTCCAATAAGTTCAATACCTCTTTGCCGGAACATCTACCACTTTGCAGACAGCTTACTTACGTTAGTCTCGCCCGAAACCATTTTGATAAGGTCCCAGAGAGCTTCAAGGACTTCCATAGCCTGTCTTATTTATCTCTCTCAAACTGCAGTCTCATGAACATTTCATCGACGCTTCACATTCTTCAGCACTGCAAGAACCTGACAACTCTGGTTCTCACTTTGAATTTCTATGGAGAGATGTTGCCTGATGACCCCAGTCTTCATTTCGAGAACCTCAAGGTATTTGTTGTACCAAATTGTAGGCTTACCGGTTCAATCCCAAGGTGGTTGAGCAAGAGCACTAATCTAGAGCTGTTGGATCTCTCATGGAACAGTTTGACTGGAGTTATACCAAATTGGATAGGAGGTTTTGCCAATCTTTTCTACTTGGATATGTCGACAAACTCATTCACAGGAGAGATCCCAAAGAGTGTGACAAGGCTGCATAGCCTCATAAGCCAAGATATTTTAGATGAGGTGTCGTATCCAGATATCCCATTCTTCTATAAAGCGAATGAGTATGGGAGAGCTCAGCAATACAAACATGCTTCCAGATTTCCACCAACGCTTGAACTCAGCCAAAACAATCTCTCTGGACCCATCTGGGAGGAGTTTGGAAACTTGAAGAACCTCCATGTACTTAACCTGAATGCCAACGGATTATCAGGACATATCCCTAGCTCCCTTTCAGGAATGACGAGCTTGGAAGTTCTTGATCTGTCCAATAACCGCATTTCCGGTTCTATCCCTGCATCTCTGCAGAATCTAACATTCATGTCCAAGTTCAGTGTTGCAAACAATAGTCTCACGGGGATAATCCCTTCTGGTGGTCAGTTTCAAACGTTTCCCAACTCGAGCTTTGAGGGAAACGATGTTTGTGGTTACCACCGGTTTGATTGTCAAGCAGATACACCAGACCAAGAACGACCAAGAACCAGTGATGAGAGTGACTTTGCCTTGGATTTTTCATATGGAGTGGCTCTTGGGTTTGGTTTATCGTTTGTTGTTGTTATTGCTTTTCGTCGGAAGCTGTTTAGATTTTAATCTTCACGGCATCAAGGTTTATGCTACACAATTACCACAAATGTTTGATTATGAACTGCTTAAGACAATAAATGATATAGTAAAAACCAGGAACTAGATAAGTTTTTCGATTTCATGTAAATGGTGGTTGTAAATTAAGAATCATGGATGACTTTAGTACGTACGTTGCCCTGTGGAAGATTGCGCTAAGGAAGACAAGGATAACCGTATGTTCATGCTACGTGAAGATTGTGCGGTTCTTGGACTTCTTGAAAGGAGGTATTTGCAAAGAATTATCCACAGACCACAGCGTTGCTAGATTGCGGGGAAGAAGAGTAAGCGGCTGCGAGGAAGGTTATCAATGCTTCTTCTTTTTTTATTGTGACCGTTTCGATTTGAATGAACGAACACTCTTGTTTTCTTATATGATTCTCTTGGGTTTTTAATTTTTTATATGATTATGATTTTTTTGTTTATCTGTATGAAAAAAAATTCTTTTTACAAAGTTTTACATGGACGGATCACGGATGGACCATATAACCAACACGATTGTATACTGCTTCCACCACAGTATCTGCCTCCCGCCGAACTCAGTTCAGTTGATTCAGATTTTTAATATCATCATCATAAATCTCATTCGAATTCATTTATCAACTACTTTAGACCGGTTTCTTTCAAGTTGAATTATTGCCATATACAATGCATAAAATTATCCAAAAATCTAATAAAAACGAGAAAAAACTAACCAAAGATACTCAAAATATATAACTTATTCAAAAAATCTAATAAAACTATAAAAAACCAACCAAAAATACTCAAAACTATAAAACCAACCAAATATACTCAAAATATTTAAAGTTTTAAATTAAAACTTTTTACATTGTCTAAACTAACTCAAAATATTCAAATTAAAGTAACAAACAAAAACTAATAAATAGATAAGTATTAAATACATGTCGTCGTGACTCCAAAAATTAAAAAAAATAAAAACATTTGTCTATTACATACCCTCTTGTTCTGTCTACTTTCCTTTGGTATTTAGGGTTCTTAAAGCTAAAAGCTCTTTCTTTCTCTCTCTCTCTCTCTCCTTTTCTCATCTCCCAGAAAAAAATACCTATATATAAAGATTAATAGATTTTCTCTCTCTGGATACCAATCCAAGTAAACATTATCGCAGAGAAAAGGAAAAATCAAAAATTCGATCACCATCGGCGTTTGCGAGAGTCTGAGTTATTCTCCGGTCCTGTGGTTGAAGGCAGCAAATGGAGGGAATACAGAATCCTGTTGTTGTATCTCGCAGTGTGGAAGAGGTGTTTAGCGACTTTAGGGGTCGAAGAGCTGGTCTCCTCAAGGCTCTCTCTACAGGTTCCACTTCCCCCATCTCTCTGTTTTCTTTTGTTCGAATCTAAAGCTAATTGCTTTCTCTAGAGAGATTAAAGCAATGAAACACCCTGTGGGCGTATGTTTTTGTATAAATTTGCTCATGTTTTTGTGTGCATGTTCAATTGGATTTTCTACATTCCTGAGGACAAAGTTTGCTCATTTTTTTGTTGCTGTTTGTTGATTTTCTTTGTGCAGATGTACGCAAGTTTTACCATGAGTGTGACCCTGGTGAGTTTTTTCACCACCCCCCTTGTATATACTTCATAGCGCACTGATTCGTCTCTTGTTGAATTTCAAACGATTGTTTTATTATTGTTGAAGTAGTTGATATTATATGGTTCCAGTGCAAGAATCGCCTCCTGGTCTTGAATTAGAATTAATCTGTGATGTTAAATTTAGTTTTGCCTCATGTGTTTGTTTACAGGTCTGTTGTTTCTTTGTGTGTGTTTTTTTTTAGATTTTCTTGTTTCTATTTGTTAGATCTGCAGGTGTTGTCAGGGTTCTAGTCCTTGTCCCCTCTAGCCTTAGTTTTATCTTTCGTTATCTTCCTCAGAGTAGGTTTAATTTCCTGGAGACTTTAAGTGTTTGCTACTAAGATGAAATTAGTGCTCTGTGTTATGCAGTCAAAGAAAAACTTGTGCGTAAATGTTTGTGAGTTTTAAATCAGCAGAATAGACTCCAAATGTTTGATGTCGAAAGGAACACCTCTGTTTAAATGTTTTTGAACAGCTGAATAGAGACTCTAAATGTTTGTGAGTTTCTTCATGTTCGTACTAAGATGAAGTTAGTGCTCTGCGTGGTTTCTCTCCTTTGGGTAATTCTCCGTTTTTTAACTTGTGCAGACAAGGAAAACTTGTGTCTTTATGGACTTCCAAATGAGACATGGGAGGTGAATCTTCCTGTCGACGAGGTCCCTCCGGAGCTTCCTGAACCAGCTCTAGGCATTAACTTCGCAAGAGACGGGATGCCTGAAAAAGACTGGATCTCTTTGGTTGCTGTTCACAGTGACTCATGGCTCATCTCTGTTGCTTTCTACTTTGGTGCACGTTTCGGATTTGGAAAGAATGAGAGGTAAGATTCCTTCTCTGCTCACTGTTCCATGTTCTTGTACACGTGTATGTTATGGTTGTCCTCTTGCCTCTAAGATTAGTAAATTTGTTTCAGGAAGAGGCTCTTCCAGATGATAAACGATCTCCCAACCATTTTCGAGGTTATAACTGGCAATGCAAAGCAATCCAAGGATCAATCTGCTAACCACAACACTAGCAGAAGCAAGGTAAATAGAAACCTTCTCACCATTTTGTTTCTTCTTCTTCTTCTCTGACTATGTGCTAACTTTTTCCCTATGCAGCCTCGACAATCTGAATCTCAGACCAAGGCTTCAAAGACGTCTCCACCACCAAGAGAAGATGATGAGAGTGGGGATGACGAGGAAGATGATGAACAAGGTGCGGTCTGTGGGGCCTGTGGAGACAACCATGATGATTTCTGGATATGTTGTGATGCTTGTGAGAAATGGTTCCATGGAAAATGCGTGAAGATCACTCCTGCAAAGGCTGAGCATATCAAACATTACAAATGCCCTACTTGCAGTACCAACAAGAAAATCAAAGCTTGAAAGTTGATAAAAAGACAGAACCAAAAGGCTTTTAATTGTGTAATCTTAATGGAATTGAGTCAGCGTTAGTAATTTCTTCTTTTTTAGTTCTTGTTGGTTTTGCTGTTAATGTCATAATGCTATAACTAATTTGTCTTTTATGTTTCTGAGAAAACTGTCTTTAAGCTTTTGATTGTCTCTGTTTCAACGGTGTTACAAATATTCTAGTCACTGTAGCCTTCAGATGACTCAGCCTCAGGGCTATGAAAATTTCCAACAGTAGATACAGAGGAAAGAGCAGGTACAAGGCGAAGGCTGAACAGATAAACAACACTGGGTATGGTGAGATTACAGCCATAGCAAGGGCATACGAGACTCCAAGAGACGCCCCAATCCAAAAGAACCATGTTGTAAACAAGCTACTGACTGGTAAAAGACAAAACGTGTAAAGTAGCGCGCAGCAGAAGCCTATAGTGTTGGAAACCCATAGTACAATGAAGAATGTCCGCTTCATCACCGTGGCGGAACCACCTTCCTCTGAATGTCGTAGACCTCCTGGAGGCTGTAGAGCGGTATGATAAGTTGATGTGATTATCAATGTGCATATGATCAAGAAGACTGCTCTACCTTCTTCTGAAGTGTCTGACTTAAGGCGTTTGATGCCAGTGGAACAATAGGTCCAGAAAGTGATTGGTGTCTTGAAGTGATCAGAAGCTTTCAGCTTAGGAAGAGATGTTGCCTCCTTGTACCTTTCTCTACTTGTATTGTTTCTAGAGGTCTGCTAGATTTATCTACAGTTTGGCTGAGCCTCTGCAATCTTACGTGTCTCCCACCGGTGGGAATAGCCTTAGGACCACTAGCGCCTTGGATTCTGTGGTCATTATGGCTTAGCCAGAAACAATCGCATCTTCAATAACAAAGACACCACACCTAAGGATGTGATCACTAAAGCCACTGCAGCAACCCAGGAGTGGTGGCTAAGGTAGCAAAAAACAGAAACCACACCAAGGACCAATCCCCCTAAATAAAATCACCCCGGCCCTAGAAACACCACTTTTGCTTCACTCCGATGCGACGTGGCATGTGGACCTGAAATTGGCGGGAATAGGATGGACTATAGGAGAGGGAAATCAGACTAGCTCCTTTATGTCTCACTATCATTATGGTAGCTCCCCGCTGGTAGCAAAGGGACTAGCATTACGAGAGAAGCTTTAACCCGCTGCATCATCGCCAAGGGTATCTGGTGCGTGCTCTGCAAGTCTGACTCACTACAACTCATAAGAGCTCTAAATGAGGAAGTCTCCTACCCATAGATGTATGGCATTTTCTCCGATATTTTAAATCTTGTTTTTTCTTTTGATTATGTATCTTTCGTTTGGATTCAGCGATAAGATGCTCTAGCAGAGAAAACCTTGTTGAATGAAGCTTTTGTATCTCCACCCATGGACCTTGGGATCTAAGTTTCTAATGCAAATAGAGTTACAAAAAACATTTGTAGTTATTATCAGTTTCAAAATAGCATTTATATTTCATGCTCTCTTTTTCACAATGCTCTCTTTTTGGTATCAAACTTATTTTATCAACTATCCACACAACTTTTATCTCTGGAAGCTTCATTAAAAACTCAATAAACATACACCAAGGTTTATGTATAAGGAATTACACAATACATTATAAGGAACTCTGAGAGACATGTGAACTATTGATGTGTTATACAGATGCTTTTTCAAAATTCCTCCCCTCTGCATACATACAGTAATGTGGTATCAAACCTTTCATTTTCAAGATTACATGAACCATATCCGCCGGGCCTCATGTGCAACCGTCCGATAAATTGTCCATTCAACTAGGGCTGAAAAATCACGAAACAAAAAATAACACGGCACGAGGTAACAGGTCAACTCGAAAGATTGTACAGGGTCTGGTGAGTTTTCCGCCAGTGCTAGTGCATAAGAAACGCCCAGATATGTCTCTACTGCGAACAATGCGCTAAAATATCGCCTGTGTGGTAAGAGACGAACTATTTTGAATAGAGCACAGTAGAAGCCTAAGGTGTTGAAAACCCAAAGGAGGACTAAGAATAAACGTTTTATCGTTGAAATTGGATCTAACTTGTTCAAAATCGGGTCCGTGGATTTCAGTAAACCTCCAGGAGGCTGGAGGGCAGTCTGATATGTGGCTGTTATTATCAAAGTGTATACAACCAGGAAAGCTCCCCGAGCTTCTTCTGAAGTGTTAGACCTTAAGCGGTTGGCGACAGTGGATTGGTATGTCTTGAGAGTGAGTGGCGATTTAAAAGGTTGAGAAACTGCCTTTGGTTTTGGGACAGAAGCAGCCTCTTTACACCCGGTTTTTTGAACAACTCTTTTCAAACCATAGTCCCAAACACCTGGGTTCTCCAGGTTTCTTAAGATATCAAGGAATGTTAAACCATCACCATTTACTTTATTCCGCTCCACCAACCGACATTCTAGTAATAGTCTTACCGCCTACACAAAGTAACATCTCATTCTGTTAGGAATCTCATAGTTCAAGCTCTGATACCATATAATGGAACAGAGAAAGGTGAAAGTATTCTGTATATTAACTCAGATGGGAGTACATATATATATACAACTCGATGGAGATCATATCTCAACTAATCATCTAAACCATCATCCACGTTTCCTCTTAACACTAGCAAGTGAAATGGCGTGATGCCATTTCTTCCTTTGACGCAAGCAAGGCTCTGATCATGCTTGAGCATCCAGAGGACATAATCTCTTTGATCTTCATTCACAGCGAGATGCAATGGACTGTGCCCACTTGTGTTCAGCTTTCTGGCTAAAGAGGGCCTTAGAATTAAAATCTCCATGGCAAACTCTACGTTCCCGGCAGCTGCAGCTACGTGGAGGGGAGTGTTGATAAACGGCACGGCGTCAATGTTCTCAAGTATGTACGGATTCTCATCAATCAGAGCATACAATGCATTGGTGTTTCCGGATTCAGCAGCTTGTTGAAGTCTCGGATCCATTGCAACAAACTTAATGATCAACACAGATGGTTAATTTAATCGATAAAATTTTAGCAAGAGGAAAATAGAAGGAATGGATTTTCTTTTTCTAAGGCTGGGAGCGGGAGAGTTTTGAGTTTAGAAGATGTTGGTATTGTCCTTACCTACCACAACACATTATACAGTATATTCTCTTAAAAGCTAAACAAAGTGTCGAGCTTGGGAGGAGGGAGCTTCGAAGCAAAAACCAGTAAAGAACTGGAGAACCCCACACGGCAATGAGCCAATGACAATGAGTAACAGAATAAACAAGGGTGAACTTTTGACATGGAATGCACTAACCTAAAAATGCAATAAAGAAAGACCCAGGAAATTGCATGGGAACCTGCTGTTTTTACTCTTACCGATCATTTTAACTTTTAAGGATATCTTAGTCAAAAACTAATGGAAAAAGGGCAAGAAGTGGGACTTCAATAAGCAATTTGTTTGAATTTTCGAGTTTTGTCATTTGCCTTTGTTAAAGATTTCTAGTAGATGTTTAAAGAAAAAGGCTGTAGCTTCTTCCTCTCTTTTTTAAAAAAAAAAAAGAATCAAAAATAGAGATTAAAACGACAGTGAAGAGTGTGCGCATCAACTTGCATGTTCTTAAACTGAGCCCAAAAAGAATCATCCATATAACCACAAAACTATGATTTGTTATTTCAAATATTCTTGGGATTCTTACGAATAATCCTGCACGGTTGCCAGCCGTCAAGGAACTAGTGTAATGTCACATTGCCTGGCTCAATACCTTCTTCTCTCATCTCGGAATGTAAAAATTTAAGTACATCTATAAAACTGTTTATTTTGCCTTTTCATAGGATATAGAGACATGCATGTAGTAAAAAACACTAAGCAATGTTGTTTATGTTATTAGTTAGGTAAACGGAGAGGACTTGGAGATTTCCAAATCTATTCACAGTCACATCTTGGATACATTCAGGACAAGACATGAGACACTCTACCATAAGATTCCTCTTACCACATTGAGATGGAAAGGCATGGTGCCTTCTCTTCCCTTAACGCGAGATAGTTTGGGATCAATACCGAGAAGCCATGTTATAAAGTCTGTATGATCTTTCTCTACAGCAAGTTGCAATGGACTGTACCCTCTTGTGTTCAGCTTTGTGGCAAAAACTGGCTTCAGATTGAGCATTTCTGTGGAGAAGGCTTCAAAGATGTCACCACCACCAAGAGAAGATGATGAGAGTGGGGATGACGAGGAAGATGATGAACAAGGTGCGGTCTGTGGTGCGTGTGGAGACAACCATGATGATTTCTGGATATGTTGTGATGCTGAAATGGTTCCATGGAAAATGCGTGAAGATCACACCTGAAAAGGCTGAGCACATCAAACATTACAAATGCCCTACTTGCAGTACCAACAAGAAAATCAAAGCTTGAAAGGTGATAAAAAAACAGAACCAAAAGGCTTTTGATAGTGTAATCTTAAAGGGATTGAGTCAGCTTTACAGTTAGTAATGTCTTCTTCTTTTTTTTGTTGGTTTTGCTGTTAATGTCCTAATGCTATAAACCAATTTGTCTTATGTTTCTGTGAAAACTGTCTTTAATTAAGCTTTTGATTGTCTCTGTTTGAATAGTGTTACAAACATTCTAGTCACTGTAGCCTTCAGATGACTCAGCCTCAGGGCTATGAAAATTTCCAACAGTAGATACAGAGGAAAGAGCAGGTACAAGGCGAAGGCTGCACAGATAAACAACACTGGGTGTGGTGAGATTACAGCCATAGCAAGGGCATAAGAGACTCCAAGAGACGCCCCAATCCAAAAGAACCATGTTGTAAACAAGCTACTGACTGGTAAGAGACAAAACGTGTAAAGTAGAGCGCAGCAGAAGCCTATGGTGTTGGAAACCCATAGTACAATGAAGAATGTCTGCTTCATAACCGCGGAACCACCTTCCTCTGATTGGCGTAGACCTCCTGGAGGCTGTAGAGCGGTTTGATAAGTGGATGTAATTATCAATGTGCATATGATCAAGAAGACTGCTCTACCTTCTTCTGAAGTGTCTGACTTAAGGCGTC
This sequence comes from Erucastrum elatum, assembly GCA_900406325.1. Lineage (NCBI taxonomy): Eukaryota > Viridiplantae > Streptophyta > Magnoliopsida > Brassicales > Brassicaceae > Erucastrum > Erucastrum elatum. The sequence continues at coordinate 5,512 of OVBX01003793.1, read as the reverse complement.
TGATGCCAGTGGAGCAATAGGACCAGAAAGTAATTGGTGTCTTGAAGTGATCAGAAGTTGTTTTCTCTAGCTTAGGAAGAGATGTTGCCTCCTTGCATCCGGTTTTAACAACAGCTTGTTCCAAATCCAAGTCTCTACTCTGTCCTTGGTGTCTTAAGATATCCAGAAACGTCAAACCATCGCCGTTTACTTCGTTTGGCTTCACCAGCTGACACGCTAGTAACAGTTTTATCGCCTGATGATCTTCCTTATATGCTGCAAGATGCAAAGGAGTATTGAGGGCTACATCTTTTTTATTCAAGATATCACACTCGGTTGAAGCAGAATCTCTCTGGCTCATTCTTTGGATCCAACCGGTGAGGACTTGGAGAGTTTCATATCTTCCATTTGTTAAAGCAAGGTGAAGAGCGTTATGACCATTCAGAGTCACATCTTGGATACATTCAGGACAAGACATGAGACATTCTGCCACAAGATTTGCATCTCCTCTTACCACAATGAGATGGAAAGGCGTGATGCCTTCTCTTCCTTTAACGCGAGATAGTTTGGGGTCAATACCAAGAAGCCATGTTATAAAGTCTGTATGATATTTCTGTACAGCAAGATGCAATGGACTGTACCCGCTTGTGTTCAGCTTTGTGGCAAAAGATGGTTTCAGATTCAGCATTTCTGCGGAGAAGGGTATGTTCCCGGAAGCTGCAGCTACGTGGAGCGGAGTGTTGACAAATGGCACGGCATTGATGTTTTCAAGAATGTAAGGATTCTCATCAACTAGAGCATAAAAGTCATTGGTGCTTCCTGTTTCTGCAGCATGTTGTAGTCTTGGATCCATGGAGAGAGGAAGAGAGAGGTTTTGAGAGAAAGCTCTGTATTCAAGAAAAATGTTTGTGATTCAGACTCAAAAATTGTCTTTAGCAAGAAGCTTCAAAGCAAGAGCCAACAAACAAATGTAATCAAAACAATAAAGAAAGTGAATATACCCCAAGGAACCACATGTACATGTGGAATAAGATACAAACTAAGAACAAGTGGGACATCTATATAGTATCAGTGTCAAAAGTCAAAACAGTACTACTTTCACGCTCTCGCTTTCACCATGCTAACTAGCTTCTTCTTCTTGGTATCAAACTTATTTTATCAACCACTCACAACTTTATCTCGGAAAACCTCATTAAACATACACCAAGATTTATAAATATGCCTAGTGCAATTACTATGGGGAACATTACATTATAAGGAACTCAGATATATGTCAACTATTAAAGTGTTGCATGATATGCATTGCTGGATCCGGACACAGCCCAATGAAACAATTGCGTTGAACCCCAATATTTTTTAAGGTTATATACATAGAAATGGGTCTCGAAATAATGAATTTTTTTAAAAAAGTTCTTAATAAGACTCTCAAAATCTCAGATCTGACTTTGACGATATACATTTTCAAAAGTCATCCCCTCTGCATAAGGTAATGTGGTATCAATCCTTTCAGTTAAAAAGTTTTCTAAAACTGCTTAACTGTGGCTCAGGTACCACGGTCAGATACTTCCGCCCAACAAAAGCTAGCAACATGAGATAGAGAACATAAAGAAGGAAGAGGACAAAGGTCATGATGAAAAACATCACAGGATCTGGTGAGTTTGCCGCCACTGCTAGTGCATAAGAGACTCCCAGCAAGGTCCCTATTGAAATGTACCATGACGTAAACAGACCCCTGAGTGGCAAGAAAGAAAAGGTGTAGAACAGAGAGCAGTAGAAGCCTAGGGTGTTGGAAAGCCAAAGAAGGATGAAGAATGCCTGTTTTGTCTGAAAAACTGCATTCTTCGGAGAATGCGGATCCTTGGATTGTTGTCCACCTCCAGGAGGCTGGAGGCCAGTCTGATACGTAACTGTGATTATCAACGTGAATACAATTAGGAATGCCCCACGAGCTTCTTCTGAACTATCAGACCTTAGGCGTTTCATACTAGTGGAATGGCGTTTCCAGAAAGTAAATGGAGTTTTCAAATGATCAGATAGTGTCTTGGTTTTTGGCATAGAAGCAGCCTCTTTACACCGGGTCTTTATAATGACTTGTTCCAAATCCAAGTCACAGTTACCTGAGTTCTCCGGGTTTCTTAAGATATCAAGGAATGTTAAACCAACACCATTTACTTTATTCCGCTCCAGGCACTGACATTCTAGTAATAATCTTACAGTCTACACAAAATAAATCATTTTATTAGAAATTTTATTGTGAATGAAAGCGAATTAACCACGAGATAAACAAAGAAACTAAGAGAACAAAACACAGAACATCATTTACGTGTACATGTTGTTAGAGTTTTGTATATTAATTGTGTGAATTAATTGAATTACAACTCTTTAGATCCGTATTTATAAGACCTCAAAATCGGATATTCTTTTTCTCTTTATGAAAACATCATATTTTTTGGTAAAGTTATGAAAACATTTTTCCTAATTCTAAAAGTACTTCGTCCGATTCAACGAATATGGTGCAGTGATATTTAAATGGCTGAGACTAAAATCACTTCCAGAATCAACAAATCTCGTAGTTTACTAGATTCATTTTCACTAATCTTGATGTTAAAGCTTTTATATCTGCTAATTAGACTGCTATGGACAAAGAAAGCACTGGAAAAAATAAAACATGCCTGAAGATCATTCTTATATGCTGCATGGTGCAAGGCCGTGTTGTAGCTGAAATCTTCTTTATTCAGAAAATGGAATTCGTTCTTGAAAGCATTTCTTTGCCTTGTTCTCTGGATCCATCCAGTGAGGACTTGAAGAACTTCAAATCTATCATTCACCACAGCAAGGTGCAGAGCATTCTGACCATTCACACTCACATCTTGGATACATTCAGGGGAAACAAGGAGGCACTCTGCCACAAGATCCACGTTTCCGCTTATCACTAGGGCGTGAAATAGCGTCCTGCCATTTTTCCCTTTGACGCAAGCAAGGCTGTGATCATATTTGAGCATCCAGGAGACAAAATCTGTATGACCCTTGTTCACAGCGAGATGCAAGGGACTGTACCCGCTTGTGTTCAGCTTTCTGGCAAAAGATGGCTTGAGATTCATCATCTCCATGGCAAACTCTATGTTCCCGGAAGCTGCAGCTACATGGAGGGGAGTATTGATAGTACCGCATCGATGTTCTCAAGTATGTATGGATTCTCATCAATAAGGGCATACAACTCATCAATGCTTCCAGATTTAGCAGCTTGTTGAAGTCTCGGATCCATATCAAGAAGAAGAACCTTAGTGATCAGAACAAATGTAATTTAATCAATAAAGTTTGAGCAAAAGTAAAATAGAAGGAAAGGAGTTTTTTCTTTATGTTTTGAATATGTTGGTTTTGTCATTACCTACCGCAACACATATTATATACTCTTTTAATCAGAAGCTGCACTCGGGCAGGTGAAGCATGATTTAACAAACATGATTAATAAGCATGATTTAATAAACCCCTCGAGCTTAGGACCGGTGATTTAACAAGTATCTTGAGGCAATCAAATTTTGTCATTTAGATCAACTGGTCTGTCTTAGTCATATAAAGCTATAGACAATGTCAAAGGTTTGAAATGAGTTACAATACATCTACTTTTTGGTTCTTTGTAATCATGTCTCCCGTTAATGATGATATCTTTTTTTTTTTGTAAATCCAAGAAGATGCAAATTCTATTTTTGAATATCTTCTTTCCTAGCAAGAACAACAAAAAAGCAGAGCTAATTTTTTTTTCTATTTATACATGGTCAAAAAGTTTTCATTCCTTACTCATAAATAATTGCAATCTGCTTAAAAGTAAAGCAAAATGTTGAACTTCAGAAGTTTAGGAGGGAGCTTGTAAGAAAGAAAGAAAAAACAGTGAATAATTAAATAACCACAGATGGAAACGAATGGCAAAAGAAAAAGGGTGAACTTTTGACATGAAATGCACTAACATGTAAAAGGTAATAAATAAGTTCTAGATTAGTTTGAAAGACATTCTTAGAAGGTTTTTAGATTTAAACTATGAAAAGCATTTTGAATGGTTTAAATTTTCTAAATATATATTTGTATCAATATTATTAAAGAAAGTTTGACTCAAATTTTTCATTTGTATATTCAATCCTTTATTGATAAGTAATAAAAGAAATTAAAACAAAATATAAATATGTTAGGAAAATCATTTCAGTGGCACAAGATGAACTCAAAACTTTGGCTCTTACACTTGAAACTTGTTGTCTGTTTGCAAATGCTTGAAACAGTGGCACAAGAGGAACTCAAAACTTCTTAATTATGTGTTTTTTGTACTGAACAACAAAGAATTTGAGATTATTACGCGGGGACACTACATTTTATAAGGAAGAGATAAGTCAAACTGTTGAAGTGTTACATCATATGCATTTTCAAAAGTCCTCTCCTCTGCATACAGTAATGTGGTATCAAACCCTTTCATTTTCAAGATTTCAAAACCAGCTCAAGGGGGGCTCACTAGCCGCCACCTGACGCTTCCACCACCCAGCAACATCTAACAAACTGACACAGATAAAATAAAACGCGAAGATAACAAAACTCAACCCGAAAGATTTTACAGGGTTTGGTGAGTTTGCTCCCCCAGCTAGTGCATAAGAAACTCCCAGAGACGTCCCTATTATAAAGAACCATGCCGTAAAATGAGGCTTGCGTGGTAATAGACGAAAGATGTTGAATAGAGCACAGTGGAAGCCTAAGGTGTTGAAAACCCAAAGAATGAGTAAGAATGCCTGTTTCATCTTTGAAGAATGCGGATCATTGGATTGGTGTCCACCTCCAGGAGGCTGGAGGGCGATCTGTGTAAGTGCAAAGATAACACAAAAATAGGTAATGCAGAAGATAGATCAGAGAGACAAATACACANCCTAAGCTACCCACTTTGTGTCTCTCAACCGTCAAGTACTTCAGCCACTGCTTCAGCACGACCCAGAACACCTCCAAGAGCTTCTCTCTCTGTATAAGATCAGCCTATGTGTCTCTGTCTCTTTACAAACGACTACATAGCTATCTTATACTAACTCCACGTTCCCAAAACCCTAGTTTTCAAGGAACACAATATGGACATCTTCCATAATAATAAGTGCAACTTTCCTTTTCTTGGAATGCACTTATTCCTCTTTTTTTAAGTCATAAATTTGCTCCTCAAGTTTATTCCTCTCTTGCATTTTCTTCAAGATACTCTCTTGCTCTCTAAGTCCACATAACTCCAGCTCAGCATCTTGACTCCACATGGTCTTCACCACTCACACGACATCTGCCTCAGCAACTACGTCAGCGACTGCTTCAGGGCGGACATCTTACATCAATAGTCTGATATGTGGTTGTTATTATCAAAGTGAATACAATCAGGAAAGCTCCCCGAGATTCTTCTGAAGTGTTAGACCTTAAGCGGTCGGTTATTGTGGAACTGTGTGTCGCAAAGTCGATTGGTGATTTAAAAAGATCAGACACGGCCTTGGGTTTTAGGACAGAAGCCGCCTCTTTACACCGGGTT
>OVBX01003792.1:0-15969 GCA_900406325.1 Erucastrum elatum | reverse complement strand
AAATCAACCTAAATGCGAATAAAAATAATAACTAAAAATAATAATATATTTAGAATAAAAATTATTATTGTTGAATTAAAAGAAGCAGAAGAAATTCAATATGTCCAAAAGATAACTAAATCGACTATGAAAAACAATAAAACTGATTAGATATAAAATATCTAAAATCATATGTATAATTAAATTAATATAAGATTATTAATATAAATTATAAAGCAAATTATAAATTAATAAAATTAAAGTAAATATCAATCAATTATTATAATTTATTTAATTTTTTCCCTAAACCCTAGTAATATGTATAACTGATGATGATGATTTTTTTTTAAGAATTGATATGCACTTGATTATATAAGAAATATTGAATTAAAAATCTACCACAACTTTCTATAATGTTAGTTCAGTTGAATTTGGATGAATACAAGTTTTTATCTAACTATATTGTTGGTCAATTAGTCATGTTATACATTATTTCTGACCGTTCTTGCGAGAAAACACATAAATATTCACTAATTTGTTAGATTAGTTTGAACCAGAAGATTGAGGAATGTATACAGTGTAGTACGTCATCGAGACTAACCCATCTTCAGGATCTACCCATCTGGATCCTTTGGCGTATTTGGAAGAGTCGAAATATACTTATATTTCAACAAAAGGTAATACCGTGGAGAACATTACCAATGTTAAGTAACAGAGATGCAAAGGAATGGTACGAAACAATTCGTCAACGAGACACAAATTCAAATACGGAGACAAACGGAAATGGTAGATCCCAGATGATGCGATGGCAAAGACCTCCAGAGAATTGGATGAAGATCAATGTGGATGGAAGCTTTCATAATCAAGCTGAGCGGAGTAAAGCTGGATGGGTTTTTCGAGATCATAGAGGAACTTATCATGGGGGAGTTCAAGCATTTGGTAAAGTAACTAATAATCCTCTACAGAGCGAAATGCAAGCTATTTTAATGTCTATATATGCATGGAGCAGAGGATTTAAGAAGATCATAGTGGAATCCGATAGTAAAAAAGCAGTGGACATATTAAATGATATCATCCTTCATTTCGATGCTTATAATTGGAAACGAGAGATAAGATGGTGGCAAGCTTTGGTCGATGAAGTGAAACTTCGATGGGTGGCAAGAGAAGGCAATAAGGTGGCTGATAAGCTAGTGAAACATCATTTAGAGGAACAAGTAATGTTCAAGTATCATTTTTATGTTCCTAGTTTTATAAGTTCTGAAATACATAATGACTTTGTAAGTTATATATGAAGTTAATAAAGTGTTATAAAAAAAGAAGTTTTGAACCAGAATTAACGGTCATGAAAAGTTGTGTGGTTGTCAAAGATAATGTGCTAAACGATGCATTTACATATGATAGTTATATAGGGTACATTACATATTGAACTATATAGAAACACAAGGCGCTAGACGATGGATTTACAAATGATAGTTATTAAGGTATACATCTTGAACTATATAAAACCAAGGATAACGTTTAACTCCACTGGGTAAGGACCGGGACAAGTTGAAGTGGAACTTTCTTAGGAGACACAAGCCCATACGATTCTTCAAGATCAACATCTTCTACATCCATCCCTTCTGGAAGCTTCCAATCAAATCGATAGAGAAGGTTGATAAGAGTCAAGTGTGCCAAAGCCATGCCCATCCCCATACCAGGACACATCCTCCTTCCGCTACCGAACGGTAACAACTCGAAGTTCAAACCCTTGTAGTCAATCTCATTGTCCATAAACCTCTCGGGAATGAATGCTTCTGGATCTTTCCAAACGTTTGGATTCCTATGAAGACCCCAAATGTTGACATGGATCCATGTTTTTTTCGGAATATCATAACCCATGATCTTTATATCCTTTGAAGCCTCTCTTGGTATTAAAAGTGGGACAAGTGGGTTTATCCTTACCGTCTCTTTCATCACCATTTTGAGATACTCGAGTTGTTCTATGTCTTCTTCTGTGATATTATCTTTGTCTTTGATCACCTCTCTTACCTCGGCTTGTGCTTTCTTCAAAACTCTTGGGTTTTTGATCATATGTGTCATCGCCCATGTTATCGTGTGGCCAGAAGTGTCTATTCCAGCTATGAGAACATTCTGTAATAACAATCAATAATACAAGATTAATAAAACGTTGTGCAACATGTAAAAAAAAAAGAAGTTGCCGTTACTTACTAGAAGAATCCCTTTGGTGTGGTTTCGAGTAAGTTTAAACTCTCCAAGTCCAGCTTCTCCCCTTTCCATTTTGAGAAGTAAGGCAATGATATCATCTTTAAGACTCTCATCTTCTAAGTGATGCTTTATAGATTGTTCGAAAAATGCATCAATTGCTTTAAACACATTCTCACATTTGCTATATAATCCGGTAACCCTATCGATAAGTCTACCAATGATAGGGATGTAATCAGCTACCGCAAAACTCCCCAACACCTCCATGGTATCTCGAATGACTTCCTCATACGTCTCCTCGAGTTTGCTCCCTTTGAGATTTATCCCAAACCCTACTCTACAAATCACACTTCCAGACAGTTTCATTAACGTATTGCTCAAGTTAACCGTGTTCCCCAATGAAGCAGACTCCTTTATGAACTCGACCAAGGAAGCAACTTCTTCTTCTCTTACATGTCGAAACGATTGTACCCTCTTCGCGGTGTAGAGTTCAAGAACCGTCATCTTCCGTACTTCCCTCCAGTACTTGCTATAAGGAGAGAAGGCGAGATCATTCAAGTTGTATGAAACTCTTGCAGGGTACGTCAAGTACGGTCGTGAACAACAATCTGCGTCGTACGTTTTTAAAACATCCTTCACTGTCTCTGGAGATGAAGCGACAACCGTAGACACGTTTCCAAACTTGAGAGACATGAGAGGTCCATACTTTTCAGATAGTTTGAGCATCGAACGTTGGGGTTTGGATCCTAGTTGGTGCAAGTTTCCAATTATAGGAAGTCTTGGTGGTCCAGGAGGTAGATTCTTCTTGTTCTTTCTCATGTCCTTTGCAACGAGTAACGATGCAAAGATGACGATAGCGACAATGATATACCACAACATCATCTCAGTTTCCTACACAGAAAGGGACGGTTTATTACAAAGTCAGTTGATCTTCATAGAAATAAATAGCAAGTTTAGTGATAAACACCCGAAATAAGCATGTTATTAAGTGAATTAACCAATTAAAAAAGCATGTTACGTGAATTAAAAATACAAAACTGGAACCACCAAGGCAGCACTCTAGCCGTATGTCAACACAAGATTATTCTAAATTTCCTTGCAACACTTAAAGTCTTGAACAAGGGATGGACACACTTATAAATGCTTTAAGTACTCGAGAAACTAAGAGTTTCTTCTACAATATTAAGACATATATAGATAGAGAGACTGAGTTCGGTAAGATTACTTCAAGGTCTTATACTTTATGATGGAGATTTTAGAGGAGAGCGAGATAGAGAGTGAGTTTTTCTTTTCTTTTTTTCTCTGTCAGCAGTTCTTATTTTACTTTTGTTGTGGGATGATTGTGTTACAGGCATCAGGTGGTGGCGACATATTTATGTACGGGGCTGTGTTACACGCAGCATGCGGTTCTTGTTACACGTAGAGAGCTGTTCGTCATCACTATTATCTATTTGAGTTTGCATCAATGGTATATTGATCTACTTGTTGTTTTGGTATAACATTTTCAAATACTGCAATTTGTTTTTTTTATGAACTGACATAACTTTTTTTGGTTATATACACGGGTTAAAACCGGATATATGTAATAGTATGACACATATGATTATGACTAAGCTATTCTAACGAATTTTATTCTTTAAAATATAGAGTTAATACGGTATGATCGGCTAGACCATATATCATATATTCCTTGTTTGCTTAATTTATTTCCAAAACTAAAATATGTTTTAGTTTACTTAACCTCTCACATAAAAATTAGCTCAAAGAAATGTTGTATAGCTAAGTAATTAAATCAATGAGCAAAATAGGAGGAGTAACGCAGCTTGGTAGCGCCTTTGTTTTGAGTCAAAAATGTCAGAGGTTCGAAACCTCAAATGATAGGATCATTTGAGAATTCTCCTGTCATCCCTACCTATTCTTTCTCTTATGAGCAGTAAAGAGGGATCAATTTGAGATCGATTCAAATTCGACATAATCAAGAAAATATCCATTCAACGTCATCAACATTTATCTATTTGAGGTTGGCATCAAAGATATAGTAATCAACTTGGTTTTGTATAGCATTTTCAAATAGTATTATTTGTTTCTTTTCTGATGAACTGACATAATTTTTTTCTGATTATATATATGGATTAAAGCCAAATCTATATGTAATAACGACACATAAGATTATGATAAATCAATTTTGACGAATTTTATTCCTTAATGATCCCCTGATACTTTATAATTGGAGAGAGGAGTTTGAAATTTCAGAAATAAAATAATCTATAAAAAATTACGTAAAGTAATTAGGAAATTGGTTTGTGTTCCAAAAGAAAATCATGAAATTGGTTAAATGAAATTTTCGTCAGGGTATAAATAAACACGTTATTTGTAAATTTTCAGATTCTTGGTGGTGTAATAAAAAAATTTAAAACCATCAGAATCATTAGAAACATTTAATTTATACTCTCTTTTGTTATAGACTTTAATTATTTCCGGTCCCAGTACATAGACGTTTTAAATAACCGTTGGGAGCAGCAGCAGCAGGACACCGTTTACTTCTAACGGTTAGTTTCTTCTTCTATGTATACAGACCCAATCATTCATTCACAACAGATTCCAAATAGAATAACATCAGTCTCATCTTGTTTCTATCTTTGTCTGAGACACAACTTAACTATAATGGCTCAGAGAACTCTAAGTTGCTGTATATTTTCCTTCTTCTTGTTGTTGTTGGTTGATCTCTCCTGTTGCAAAGAGATTCTGGTTGGAGGCAAACCCAGTGCTTGGAAAGTCCCTTCTTCAACCTCTAGTTCTCTCAACAAATGAACTGAGAGTTTGCGGTTTCAGTGATTGATTGTCTGTTTAAGCATTTGTGAACAGTATGGAAGTATGAAGGGGAGAATGATTCGGTTCTGCAAGTGACAAAAGAGGCGTACGTTAACTGAAACACCACAAATCCAGCAGCTGTGTTACACGCAACATGCGGTTCTTGTTACACGTAGAGAGCGGTTCATCATCACAATTATCTATTTGAGGTTGGCATCAGAGATGTAGTGATCGACTTGTTATTGTATAACATTTCAAAGAGTGAAATTTGTTTATTTTCTATAAACTATTATAATTTTTTTTGATTATATATATATATATATATATATATATATATATATATGGTTAAAGCCTCGTGCGACACATAAGATTATGACTAAGCTATTTTGACAAATTTTATTCTTTCAAAAATAGATTTAATATCGTGTGATCCGTTAGACCACATATCATATTCTTTGTTTACTTTAACTAATTTTAAAAGTGAAATATGTTTTACTTTACTTAACTTCTTGCATTAGCTCGTGAAAAAAATGTTGTATAACTAAGTAATCAAATCAATGAGCAAAATAGGAAGAAAATTAAGAAAGTATCCTTCAACGTCATCATTATTGTCTATTTTAGTTTGACATCAAAAATATATTGATCTACTTGTTATGGTATAACATTTTCAAATAGTGTAATTAGTTTCTTTTCTAACGAACTAACATAACTTTTTTTAGTTATATACGGGTAAAAGCTGAATAAATGTAATAGTATGACACATAGGATTATGAATATGCTATTCTGACGAATTTTATTCTTTAAGAAAAATAGTTAATATCGTATGATCTGCTAGACCACACATATTACTTATTTACTTTAATTAATTCTAAAACTGAAATATGTTTTACTTTACTTAACTTCTCCCATTAGCTCGTAAAAGAATTGTTGTATAATTAAGTACTCAAGTCAATGAGGAAAATATAAGGAAAATCAAGAAAGTATTCGTTCAACGTCATCACTATTGTCTATTTGAGTTTGACATCAAAGATATATTGATCTACTTGTTATGGTATAACATTTTTAAATAGTGTAATTTATTTCTTTTCTAATGAACTGACATAACTTTTTTAGCTATATATGGGTAAAAGCTGAATAAATGTAATAGTGTGACACATAGAATTATGACTATGCTATTCTGACGAATTTTATTCTTTAAAAAATAGAGTTAATATTGTGTGATATGCTAGACCACATATCATATATTTCTTATTTACTTTAATTAATTCTAAAACTGAAATATGTTTTACTTTATATAACTTCTCGCATTAGCTCGTAAAAGAAATGTTGTATAATTAAGTACCCAAGTCAATGAGGAAAATCAAGAAAGTATCCATTCAACGTCATCACTATTGTCTATTTGAGTTTGACACAGAGGCGGACCCACATTGAATAAAAGGGTGTCACCTGACACACGTTAAAAAGGATATTCTAGCAAGTTTGTACCTTGTAATTGAAAAACTACGTAGCTCATTTGGTGTGTTTGACTCCTTTTTGACACCCTTTTTACCGAGACACCCGGGTTCAAAATGCCAAATTGCATTTTTTACTTATTTTAGTTTTAATCTGGGACATGTCCAATTAGATGACACCCCTAAAAATATATCTTGGGTCCGCCATTTTGACATCAAAGATATATTGATCAACTTGTTACGGTATAACATTTTCAAATAGTGTAATTTGTTTATTTTCCAATGAACTGACATAAATTTTTTTGGCTATATATGGGTTAAAGCTGAATAAATGTGATAGAGTGACACATAGGATTATGACTAAACTATTCTGACAAATTTTATTTTTATAAAAAATAGAGTTAATATCGTGTGTTCCGCTAGACCACATATCATATATTCCTTGTTTGCTTTAATTAATTCTAAAATCGAAATATGTTTTACTTTACTTAACTTCTCGCATTAGCTCGTGAAAGAAATGTTGTATAGCTAAGTACACAGATCAATGACAAAATAGGAAGAAAATTAAGAAAGTATCCATTCAACGTCATCACTATTGTCAATTTGAGTTTGACATCAAAGATATATTGATCTACTTGTTATGGTATAACATTTTCAAATAGTGTAATTTGTTTCTTTTCCAATGAACTGACATGATTTTTTTTGGCTATGTATGGGTTAAAGCTGAATAAATGTAATGGTGTGATACATAGAATTATGACTAAGCTATTTTGATAAATTTTATTCTTTAAAAAATAGAGTTAATATCGTGTGATCTCCTACACCACATATCATAAATTCCTTATTTACTTTAATTAATTCTAAAACTGAAATATGTTTTACTTTACTCAACTTCTAGCATTAGCTCGTAAAAGAAATATTGTATAATTAAGTACTCAAATTAATGAGCAAAATAGGAGGAAAATCAAGAAAGTATCCATTCAACGTCATCACTATTGTATATCTGAGTTTGACACAGAGGCGAAGCCACACTGAATAAAAGGGTGTCTCCTGACACACATTAAAAATATATTCTAGCACGTTTGTACCTTGTAATTTAAAACTACGTAGCTCATTTGGTGTGTTTGACCCCTTTTTGACACCTTTTTTACAGAGACATCCGGGTTCAAAACGCCAAATTGCATTTTCTTTACTTATTTTAGTTTTAATCTGGGCCAAGCCCAATTAGATGACACCCGTAAAAATATATCTTGGGCCACCATTTTGACATCAAAGATATATTGATCAACTTGTTACGGTATAACATTTTCAAATAATGTAATTTGTTTATTTTCCAATGAACTGACAAAATTTTTTTGGCTATATATGGGTTAAACCTGAATAAATGTAATAGTGTGACACATAGGATTATGACTATGCTATTCTGACGAATTTTATTTTTTAAGAAATAGAGTTAATATTGTGTGATCCGCTAGACCACATATCATATATTCCTTATTTATTTAATTAATTCTAAAAGTGAAATATGTTTTACTTTACTTAACTTCTCGCATTAGCTCGTAAAAGAAATGTTGTATAATTAAGTACTCAAATCAATGAGCAAAATAGGAGGAAAATCAAGAAAATATCCATGCCAAGTCATCACTATTGTCTATTTGAGTTTGCACAGAGGCAGACCTACGTTGAATAAAAGGGTGTCACCTTACACACGTTAAAAATATATTCTAGCAAGTTTGTACCTTGTAATTGGAAACTACGTAGCTCATTTGGTGTGTTTGACCCCTTTTTGGCACCATTTTTACCGAGACACCCGGGTTCAAAACGCCAAATTGCATTTTTTACTTATTTTAGTTTTAATCTAGGTCAAGTCCAATTAGATGACACCCCTAAAAATATATCTTGGATCCTCCATTTTGACTTCAAAGATATATTGATCAACTTGTTATGGTATAACATTTTCAAATAGTGTAATTTGTTTCTTTTCCAATGAACTGACATAACTTTTTTTGGCTATATATGAGATAAAGCTGAATAAATGTGATAGAGTGACACATAGGATTATGACTAAGCTATTCTGACAAATTATATTCTTTAAAAAATAGAGTTAATATCGTGTGATCCGCTAGACCACCTATCATATATTCCTTGTTTACTTTAATTAATTCTAAAATTGAAATACGTTTTACTTTACTTAACTTCTCGCATTAGCTCGTGAAACAAATGTTGTATAGCTAAGTACTCAAATCAATGAGCAAAATAGGAAGAAAATTAAAAAAAATATCCATTCAACGTCATCACTATTGTCTATTTGAGTTTGACATCAAAGATATATTGATCTACTTGTTATGGTATAACATTTTCAAATAGTGTAATTTGTTTCTTTTCCAATGAACTGACATGATTTTTTTTGGCTATGTATGGGTTAAAGCTGAATAAATGTAATGGTGTGATACATAGAATTATGACTAAGCTATTTTGATAAATTTTATTCTTTAAAAAATAGAGTTAATATCGTGTGATCTCCTACACCACATATCATAAATTCCTTATTTACTTTAATTAATTCTAAAACTGAAATATGTTTTACTTTACTTAACTTCTCGCATTAGCTCGTAAAAGAAATGTTGTATAGCTAAGTACTCAAATCAATGAGCAAAATAGGAGGAATATCATGAAAGTATCCACTCAATGTCATCACTATTGTCTATTTGAGTTTGAAACAGAGGCGGACCCACGTTGAATAAAAGGGTGTCACCTGACACACGTAAAAAAATATATTCTAGCAAGTTTGTACATTGTAATTGAAAACTACGTAGCTCATTTGGTGTGTTTGACCCCACCCTTTTTACCGAGACACTCGGGTTTAAAACGCCAAATTGCATTTTTTTTACTTATTTTAGTTTTAATCTGGGCCAAGCCCAATTAGATGATACCCCTAAAATTATATCTTGGGTCTGACATTTTGACATCAAAGATATATTGATCAACTTGTTATGGTATAACATTTTCAAATAGTGTAATTTGTTTATTTTCCAATGAACTGACATCACTTTTTTGGCTATATATGGGTTAAAGCTGAATAAATGTAATAGTGTGACACATAGGATTATGACTAAGCTATTATGACAAATTTTATTTTTTAAGAAATAGAGTTAATATCGTGTGAATCGCTAGACCACATATCATATATTCCTTATTTACTTTAATTAATTCTAAAACTGAAATATGTTTTACTTTACTTAACTTCTCGCATTAGCTCGTAAAAGAAATCTTGTATAAATAAATACTCAAATCAATGAGCAAAATAAGAGGAAAATCAAGAAACTATCAATTCAACGTCATCACTATTGTCTGTTTGAGTTTGACATCATAGATACATTGATCTACTTGTTATGGTATAGCATTTTCAAAGTGTAACTTGTTTCTTTTCTAATGAACTGACATATTTTTTTTTGCTATGTATGGGTTAAAGCTGAATAAATGTAATAGTGTGACACAAAGGATTATGAGTAAGCTATTCTAATGAATTTTATTCTTTAAAAAATAGAGTTAATATCGTGCGATCCGCTATACTACATATATATTATATATTCCTAGTTTACTTTAATTAATTCTAAAACTGAAATATGTTTTACTGTAATTAACTTCTCGCATTAGCTCGTAAAAGAATTATTGTATAACTAAGTATTCAAATCAATGAGCAAAATATGAGGAAAATCAAGAAAGTATTCATTCAACGTCATCACTATTGTCTATTTGAGTTTCACACATAGGCGGGCCCATGTTGAATAAAGGGGTGTCACCTAACACACGTTAAAAATATATTCTAGCAAAATTGTACCTTTTTAATTAAAAACTACGTAGCTCACTTGGTGTGTTTGATCCCTTTTTGACACCCTTTTTACCAAGACACATGAGTTCAAAACACTAAATTGCATTTTTTTTCTTTACTTTAGTTTTAATCTGAGCCTAGACTAATTAGATGACACTCCTAAAAATCTATCATGGGTCCGCCACTTTGACATCAAAGATATATTGATCAACTTGTTATATGGTATAACTTTTTCAAATAGTGTAATTTGTTTCTTTTCTAATGAACGGACATAACTTTTTTTGGTTATATATGAGTTAAAGCTGAATAAATGTAATAGTGTGATGCATAAGATTATGACTAAGCTATTCTGGCAAATTTTATTCTTTACATAATAGAGTTAAAATCGTGTGATCCGCTAGACGACATATCATATATTCCTTGTTACCTTTAATTAATTCTAAAACTGAAATATGTTTTATTTTACTGAACTTCTCGTATTAGCTCGTGAAAGAAATGATGTATAGCTAAATACTCAAATCAATGAGCAAAATATGAGGAAAATCAAGAAAGTATCCATTAAACGTCATCACTATTGTTTATCTGAGTTTGGCATCAAAAATATATTGATCAACTTGTTTTGGTATAACATTTTCAAATAGTGTAATTTTTTTCTTTTCTAATGAACTGACATAATTTTTTTGGCTATGTATGGGTTAAAGCTCAATAAATGTAATAGTGTGACACATAGGATTATGACTAAGCTATTCTGACGAATTTTATTCTTTAAAAAATAAAGTTAGTATTGTGTGATCCCCTAGACCACATATCATATATTCCTAGTTTACTTTAATTACTTCCAAAACTAAAATATGCTTTACTTTACTTAACCTCTCACATAAAACTTAACTCCTCAAAGAAATGTTTGTATAGCTAAGTACTCAAATCAACGAGCAGAATAAGAGAAAAATCAAGAAACTATCCATTCAACGTCATCACTATTATATTTGGGTTAAAGCAAGATATATGTATTAGTATGACACATAAGCTTATGACTAAGCTATTTTGACGAATTTTATTCTTTACAAAATATAGTTAATATTGTATGATTCACTAGACCATATATCATATATTCTTTGTTTACTTTAATTAATTCTAAAACTGAAATATGTTTTAGCTTACTTAACCTCTCACACAAAATTTAGCTCCTCAAAGAAATGTTGTATAGCTAAATAGTCAAACCAGTTAGCAAAATAGGAGTAAAATCAAGAAAATATTCATTCAAGGTTTCATAAAAAGAAAAAAAGAATCAATTGGGTAGAAACACAAAAACTATGTATATACCATTGGTTGGGGGGAAAATGGTAGAATTGGAGGGGAAAATTTTGGAGGAATTTTGTATATGGGATGCAAATATGAGAAAAGGTTCTTTATTCATTGTTTTTTTTGGTAGAAAGATGAGAGAAAACCTCCCAAATTTATTAAAAGAAAACTAAAAGTTACATTCGGACTTGCCGTGGCCGTAAAGAGCCATTGATATCCTCTCGTAGCAAACTAACAAACTCCAACGGAACAGCAAATATGATTGTTCCTTTATATTCCTTTTGGTAAATATGAAAACCCTCTTATGCCATAGTTTGATTAATGATCCCCTGATACTTTATAATTGGAGATGCGAGTTTGAAATTTCAGAAATAAAACAATCTATACAAAATCACGTAAAGTAATTAGGAAATTGGTTTGTGTTCCAAAAGAAAACTAGGAAATTGATTCAATGAAATTTTCATCATGGTATAAATAAAAACGTTATTTGTAAATTTTCAGGTTCTCGGTGGTGTAAATAAAAAAATTAAAACCATCAGAATCATTATAAACATTTACTAATTTATACTCTCTTTTGTTATAGACTTTAATTTCTTCCGGTCCCAATACAGAGACCATTTTAAATAACCGTTGGGAGCAGCAGCAGCAGACACCATTTACTTCTAACGGCTACTTTCTTCTTCTATATATACAGAGCCAATCATTCATTTACAACAGAGTCCAAATAGAACCACATCAGTCTCATCTTTCTCTATCTTTGTCTTATACACAACTTAACTATAATGGCTCAGAGAACTCTAACTTGCTGTGTATTTTCCTTCTTCTTCTTCTTGTTGGTTGATCTTGCCTGCTGCAAAGAGATTCTGGTCGGAGGCAAACACAGTGCTTGGAAAGTCCCTTCTTCGCCCTCTGATTCCCTCAACAAATGGGCTGAGAGTTTGCGGTTTCATGTTGGAGACTCTCTCGGTGAGTTTTGCAGAAAATCTTGGTTTTCAAACTTCTGAAACTCGTGTGATTGATTGTGTGTTTTATGCATTTGTGAACAGTATGGAAGTACAATGGGGAGAATGATTCGGTTCTGCAAGTGACCAAAGAGGCGTACATTAACTGCAACACCACAAACCCAGCAGCTAGTTGCAGCAGTGGAGACACTAAGGTGAAGCTGGAGAGATCTGGATCTTTCTTCTTCATCAGTGGCTCTAAGAGCAACTGTGTCCAAGGCGAGAAGCTTCACATTGTTGTCATGTCGTCTCGTGGTGGTGGCCACCACCACACTGGTGGTTTCTTCACAGGCTCTGCTCCTTCTCCAGCACCTTCTCCTGCTCTTTTGGAAGCTCAAGCTGTTCCTCCTGCAACCGGTTCTGCTTCTTCTTTGACAAGTAGAATTGGGGTTTTGGGATTTGTTGGATTAGCAATCGTTTTGCTCTGAGTTTAGCTATCTAGACTTTGTTTAGATTTCATCTCCGCTATAAGATTCTTTCATCTATGAGACTGTTTTAAAATTCTTTTGGCTCTTCTGAATAGACGCAGAGCTTCTTACTAACCATAATGCAATGTACAAACATACATCATCCCTAACTATAGGTTCCCTAAAAGAAAACACCATCAAAGATGAACTGAGAAAACCAACTTCTGTCAGAAAAAGGATGGCCATGATGACGAGTTGCCACAAACACAATCCAAAAAGGAGCTGCAATGCCTGCAAAAGATGAAGAGGAAGAGTTGAAGAACCGAGAAACTGGCCAAACAAGTGACATATGCAATGTACACAAACAGAACAGAAAGGATACTGAATAATCTCAACCATCAAGGACATTATACTATTTCCTCATTGAGCCATCCTCTATGAACATAGTATCAGGAGAAGCAAACATGTAAGTCATATGAGAATAACTCATGAAGAGGGTACTGTTTTCAAAAGAAACAGCGTTTTTATTATGGGATAACAGCTTGTGTTTCTGCCTATACGATAGGTATTCCACTATCAGTTTCCTGATATACCACTAAGTAATTAAATGGCACAATACATGTCAACTTCAGAGATTTGTTTTTTCAGGTGTCAAAGAGAACATTACCATGATATATATATTTGGTAAATCAGGCTGAACCCATTTCAACATCATTTGAACCATCAGCTGCCGCAATTAGAGGTCCCTTCAAAACCATTCTCATTGTCACCATTAAGCTCACGAGCTGCCTTTTCAAGAAACTTCTTTGCAGCTGGCTGAACAGACTGCTTCTCATCTGCTTGGTACTTCCTCTTTTTGGCAGTTGTTTCTGAATACGTGATTCTTGATTTCTCTCCTTTACTGAGGTCTTTAATGTTCTGCTTTTGCGCTACATTCGTTAACTAACGATTTGTTAGAGAAACATGGATATGTAAAAGGAAAAAAAAAGGCAAAGGTAGGAGCAGAAACTGTATAAAAGCTTACTTACTAGATGTAAGATCAGGCAGAGAGTGTTCGACGAAACGGGTTGCTGCCTGACCGTTTAAGACCGTAGCAGGACGCAATGGTTCTATGATATAAAAACAGAGAAACGGATCATCAAGTGGATAAGACATTGAAAGGTAGCAATCCAGTCTCTAACAAACAGAGAATAGCAAACAAAGCAGTTAAGAAAAAAATAATCTCAATACACTAAGGTGTTGTTCCAAAAAGGAATGTACCACTTACCATTCTCTAAATAAATATTTTAGCTAAAGTAAGTTCTAAACTGGGAGCATAATTTTTCGCATATAGTTCAAATCTTATCCCTAATAACTTCATAAGCTAAATGAATGCAACAATTCTCCAATGAAAAGAGAAAGTCACCAATTGCTTTTTCCACAAGAGTGACTATACAACACCAGTTCAACAGTCACAGACTCACAAGTAAAATTGTAATCAATCTTTACCTTTACTTTGTTCCATACAACGCTGAAGCTTCTCTCTGTACACGTTTAGCCTCTCCTGGCAAAAAAAAAACAATACCACCAAAATTGACTTTTTTATTTATTTGCATTTTCTAACGCATAGAATCTACAAACACCCAACTGACTAAATCTAAACAAGATCATAGCCAAAAGAAACTGACTTTATACATACGATTTCAGATTTCACACGATGATCATCAGGGTTCACACCAGTACACCTCAGCCTCACTGTCAACACAAAAACCCACAACACAGTTTTAAAACATCATCTCAAAAGGAACAAACTTTACGGATGAATAAGAAGTAAGAGGAAGTGGGTTACGAGTGAAAATCGTTGTTGTGGCTTCGGCGAGCAAGTACAGAGTCTTAGCCCTCTGCAACGGCTGCATTTGGGCAAGAACCTCTGGTTTAGCTAAAGACATCATCTGCTCCAGCTGTGGTTTTAGTTCCTGGAGTTGAGCTAGTGTTTGTTTCACAGCCTCCAAAGCTGCTGATTCCGGAACAGCTCCTGCGGCCGCGCTGCTGCTGCTTCCTCCACCTCTTTCCATCTTAAGTCAAGCGTAAAGAATGACGTCAGCAATTATCAGTGATGCTGTTAATAGTCAGTCAAATTTGGGCCGTTAAAGGGCCAAAGCGAAACTCAGCGTTTAAGGCCATTACGTTTATCTTCATCTTCTTGGGTAGTGAAAGATGAAGATAAACAATTGTTATAATTTTAGTTTAAGTATTTTAGTTTATTAAAAACAATTGTTATAATTTTTATTTAAGTATTTTAAAATCTCATACAAAACTATAGGAGTTGTATATTTCTGATTAGTTAAAAAATGACATGACACTTTTTAAAATCACAAAGTATCTGCTAAAATTTACTAATTAAATTATTCACTAAAACAATAGATTTTAAAGTATGTTTTAATTTATTAATAAAAATACATTTAATTTAAGAAATTTAAATATTTATCTTATTATATAAAGCTTAGTTTTCAAAGTTACTAATTAACACGATCGTGACACATGTCAGTTATATATTTTAGATTGCGACATGTGTAACGAAGCTAAATTAATTAATTTTTTTTTAAAAATAGTAATTATCCTATTTTACAAAACTTATATACCAAAATAAATTTGTTTGATATTTAACATTGATTTTCCTATTTTCCTACTTTCATAATAAAGAAAAGATAATCTTCTAAAAAAAAATTTGTAAATATTAAAAAATAGTAACTTTTGTTTTAAAAGTAATTTGAAAAACGAAAAATTATCATATACTATTTCTATAATTAAAAGTACTTTTTCAATTTTTAAATTCCTAAACAAAAGATTACTTGATAGTATTTTTTTCTTCAAATAATTTTACATGTGTTTAAATATATAACTACTAAAATATATATACTTAGATAATAAAAAGAAACTGAAAACGAAAATTACCATATAGTTTTTTATATAATTATTTTGGTTATAATATAAAAAGGAAA
>OVBX01003791.1:4008-15976 GCA_900406325.1 Erucastrum elatum | reverse complement strand
AAACTCATAAAAACGGATCCACCATATGTACTCAGGATAGAAGTAACACAAAACAAGAAATATGCTTACTAACTACATCTGAATCAGAAGTGTTTCCAGATCATAAAACACTAACTCATATTATACTAAAACTAAGAGCATATAGACATATGCATTTGCACTTACAAGGGAACGTTAAAAAGGATGCTCTTTTCATTTATATTTTTTGCTATCGAAAGGCTTAAGTTTCCAATCAGCTTTGCAGACTTCTCTGGTCGGTTTCAGGCTGTTCGGTTTCAGGATGTTCGGGTTGAGGAACCGGAGCACCTCCGTTCATTCTTGCACGTGCTTCTGCAAACATACGCTGCTGCTCAGCTGCTGCTTNCGAGAGAAAAATTTATATGTTCAAGAGGTTTCTACTTCGTCTTCCAAGTATCAATAAAAACAGAAAGGAGTGTTATTATTACCATGGTTTCATATTTATGTTGCTCATAAGCAGCATAAACTTCCTCAATATATTCTCCAAAACCCAGAACCTGTTTCACTCAACAAACTTTATATCTTTGTGCTAAAAACTATTTCCATTTTTTGTAAGGATGCACAAAGGACAAGACTTTAAAACCTGTAACGCCTTGAGAACATGCTCAGGAGCAATCGTTCTTCTATCCTCTTTGTTACAAACCTCATTAGATTCTGAAGAAACAAGATTTATAAACTCTGCAACACAAAACAAAACGTAGTAAGTAAACCAAGAACTATCAAATGACTTAGAAACCACAAGGAATCTAATGATCTTTATACCTACACAACACTCAATAAGAAGATCTTGAGCGTCTCTAGCAACACGAACATCAGGTGGTAACATCTCCTTTATAATCTTAGTCATCGTAGCTGACACCAAAACAACACAATCAAACATATAGTTTCTCAAGCTAATCGAGCTAGATTCACAAAGCTAGTGATCGATTGGATTCGAAAGGCTAACCTTTCGGAAGCGAAGCGTCTTCTTTGGATTTACCGACTATATCCATCGGATCCATCGCTTAAATCTGCAGAATCAATCGAGCTTAGAGTTTACAAGACGATTCGCTTACGGGGAAATCAAGAGATAGGATGATCGGACTCACCGTAACTGAGTCAACACGGTACGAATCGCTGTGTAGACGTGTCGCGGCGAGATCTTATCGGAGGCGATTAGGGCAGGGAAACGGAGAAACGAAAATGCGCGTGGATCCCACTCGAAGGCGCGTGGAGATAGATTCAGTGATTTAATAGAAACTGGAAATTAATTTTTATAAATATAAATCGAAATCCTAAATGGGCCGAGAAATTAACCCAAACCAGGCCCATATCTCCTTCATCGTCTCCCGGGAAAATCTTGAGATTCTGGGATTGGTGTTTTCTTCTCCTCCGTGGTGGTGGAGAGAGAGATATGGGATCAAACGAGGATGATTTCGTGTTTCTCGGGACGCCGATAGAGCGAGAGGAAGAGATCGCCAGCCGGAAGAAGAAAGCAGTCGCGGGGGCTTCCGGAAACCTGAAAACTCTCCCTGCTTGGAAGCAAGAGGTGAAGATATTTTTGATTCTTCTCCTCGTCTCTTTTAGTATCTGATGAATTTAGATTGCTCTAGGCTTTCCGGTTTACTGTCTCCGGTTTAGTACTGAGAATCATGTTTATCTGAGGTTTTTGGTATTTGCTGTATTATATTGATCATTTGTGTAGATTTTAACATTATGTGGGAAGCTGCTCAGTTCTTAAGTTTTCACAATGCCTCAGGTGACTGATGAAGAAGGTCGGAGAAGGTTCCATGGAGCGTTTACTGGGGGATATTCTGCTGGGTATTACAATACAGTGGGGTCTAAAGAGGGTAGAGTTTTTGAATTATTTGGATGTTTTGTTAGATTAGATCTTTATCTTTGATTTGCTGTTTACAGTCTAAGTTGGATTTCAGGTTGGGCTCCACAGTCGTTTACGTCGTCAAGGAAGAACAGAGCTGGTGCGAGGAAGCAGAATATTTCAGACTTCCTTGATGAAGATGAAAAGGCGGTATGATTCGTATTATTCTCTTTATTAGATTCTTTAAAGCATTAGTTCAACACATTTGGTTTTGTATTCTCTTTGAAAGATGTTAAGTCACTCTAAGTGCCTTTGTATTTCAGGAGTTGGAGGGACAATCACTGTCTGCGAGCTCACAGTTTGACACATTTGGTTTTACAGCAGCCGAACATTCTCGCAAGCAAGCTGAGAAAGAACAGCATGAAAGGTCTCTATATACTTTTGTGTCATATTCCTCTATGCTTTTCATGCATTTTTGTCTGGATTTCCCACTCTTTCTTGTACACGTTTCAATCATCTGTGAATTTCGTAGGATCTATGTTTAGGCTTTTCTTTCAAGTCTGCTTCTTTTTGCTTTGGCATGAGCAGTGTTTTAGACATTGTGTGATAGAGTCTAATTTTGATAAGAATTTAAGAAATTGCTATAACTTAAGGTTCTTTTTCTTCATTCGAGTTGGCTATGAAGTTTCTTGAATTTTTGTAACAAATTTTAATACTGTATCGCAGGCCATCTGCCATTCCTGGCCCAGTGCATGACGAGCTTATTGCTCCAGTTTCGGAATCAATTGGTTAGTTTTGAAAGCCTCTTTAGTATTTTGGAAAACAACACCAAGCAAGGAGATCAAACCATGATGATAGCCTTTTTTGTTTCTCTTTATTTTCTCCAATGCATTAAGTAAAGAAATCCTGATGTCACACATATGCTTCTTTCTTTTGTTTCAGGTGTCAAACTTTTGTTGAAGATGGGATGGCGGCGTGGCCATTCAATAAAGGATGTGCGTGCTGGTTCCGGTATGAATTTGTTCAACATGAATCATTCCATAAATTTCATTTGAGCTCCATTGACAGTGCGTACCTTTTTTTATCTTGGAAATTCACAGATCTTACTCTGCTTTTTTTACAAAATTGATTTTACTCTACCTTTAAAACTGTAAATTGAGTTTGTTAATCCATGTTTTAACATGTTATCTTTGGCACGGTGCAGATGCTCGTAGGGAAGCTAGAAAAGCATTTTTAGCCTTCTCAGCTGATGAGAATACTAAAGAATCTTCGGACTCACTGGTTTTGGAGAGTGAAATGAAAACTTCTGTGGATCCACAGATGAATGAAGATGTTAAATTTTCTGAAACCACTCCTGTGAGTCAACTTTCTAGTTTCTCTTTGCAAACGAGCTTTATGCTGTTGATTGTAAATTTGTAATTGCTATTACTGTCATACACCTTCTATTCATTATTTTCCTTGAAAATTCCAATCTAAATTTCGTTTCAGAATCAATTTAGGACTGTAAATATAACTTCTAATCTGCTGCAGAAGTTCTTTATATATTACGCACAGAGACATTGATTCTGATGATTTTCTTTGTTCCTTCATTATCTGTTACAGGTATATGTTCTCAATCCAAAGCAGGACCTGCATGGTTTAGGATTTGATCCTTTTAAGCATGCTCCTGAGTTTAGAGGTATCTAGTTTGGACTTTTATGATGTTTTTCCTGTCCGAGCATTCTTGTCATTGACGTGCATTTTTTTTCTTCTGAATTTTAGAAAAGAAAAGATCTCGCTTGTCTGCCAGTAAGGAGGCTGGCTACAGAAAACCTTTGTCAATGAAGGAAACTCTTTTCGGACCGAACTGTAAGATCATGACTCACCATTTTTCATTTTTTCTTCTTTACTCTAAGACACGTGCATACTCTGTTACATATCTCTATGCCAGCTTTTGGTTGCTTCTTATATGAGTTGGATAATCAGCAGGAAAGATTGCTCCTGGTTTTGGCATTGGCGCACTTGAGGAGCTTGATGTAGAGGATGAAGACGTCTATACTGGTAAGGACAAAAAAAAGATGTTTCCCTAATCATTGTTGTTCTATGTATCTCAGTGGGGTTTGAACCGTTTCTCTGATTCTCGAGGAAGCAAACCATTGTCTGTCAAAGTAAATAACAAGCCTCTTTCAATTCTTTCAGGTTATGACTTTAATCAGACTTATGTCATAGAAGATGAACAACAGCCAGTAAAACCGCACAAGGATAATACGCTGAGGCTAACCTCAAAAGAACATAACGTTTTGCCAGGTTTTGGAGCTGCTTCGAGTTCTGACTACAGTGTAGAGAGGTATAACTCAATGTCATCCCACAATTACACGTCCAGTGGAGCTCTTGCTCAGAATTTTCCGATTACATTACTTTAATCTGCATAGTACACTAATTCACATCATTTTGTCTTTTTCTATATTTTACTAGATTTGATCCTCCGAAAATTCCAAAGGACTTTGTGGCCCGGCATAAGTTTCTTGGTCCTCGGGAGGCTGAAACTAAACCAACCGCGGTTCCTCCTCCAGATGTTCCTCCCCCTGAAGATAAGAATCTGAAACTTCTGATCGATGGCTTTGCAACTTTTGTTTCCCGCTGCGGGAAACTATACGAGGATCTTTCTAGAGAGAAAAACGAATCAAATCAGTTGTTTGATTTTCTTCGGGGAGGTAGTGGTCATGACTACTATGCAAGAAGGCTGTGGGAGGAGCAACAAAAGCGCGGTGATAAAAGTAATCTGCAATTAGATGTTAAGGTCCCTCCAAGCGTTGAGAAAATGACTGCAGAAAAGCGTGGTAGCTTATTAGGGGAAAGGCCATTGCAGAAAAGTTTTAAAGAAACTGAAACCTCTGCTTCTTCTGGAGGATCCTTCCAGTTCCCGACTAATCTCTCTGACACGTTCACTAAATCTGCTTCATCTGTAAGTAAACAAGCAACACCTTATACAATTCTAGCCATCGCTTCCCATGCACTAACATTCTAGATTTGTTTTGCTCTTTGTCTCCTTGAAATAGCAAGAGGCGGCGGAGGCTGTCAAGCCCTTCAAAGATGACCCGGCAAAACAAGCCAGATTTGAGCAGTTTCTCAAGGAGAAATACAAAGGAGGGTTACGTACAACAGATTCCAGTATGTTTAACAGCATGTCTGAATCAGCTCGTGCTCAAGAGAGGCTGGACTTTGAGGCTGCAGCCGAGGCGATTGAGAAAGGGAAAGCTTATAAGGAGGTCAGAAGGGCTACTGAACGGCCTATCGACTTTCTTGCTGGTGGGCTGCAGTTCACTTCTGGTGGAACAGAGGTATGTCTACAGTATCTTCATTGCGGTTTTTATATGCCAATATGTTCAAACTTCTATTCTTTTAGCAGCAAATTAAAGACACTGGAGTAGTAGACATGAAATCAAGTACGACATACCCTAAACGGGAAGAGTTCCAATGGCGTCCTGCACCTCTTCTGTGCAAACGCTTTGACCTTCCTGATCCTTTCATAGGAAAGGTAAGTACCTGATTCCTTGCTTCTCCTCCTTCCTGAATGTCATCTAAATCTTACTTCCTTTGAACACATGGTATTAACATTTTCCCTTCGATTTTACAGCCGGGAACTGCTCCGAGAGCAAGAAACAAAATGGATTCTCTCATATTCTTGCCGGATACAGTGAAAGCTGTATCTGATCTACAAGAACCTAAGAAAGAGGCACCAGTAGAAGAGCCAGAGGTCGAGGTACAAGTGGAGAATATGGAGAGACCTGTTGATCTTTATAAGGTAAGGAGGGTGTGTTTGTCTGAAAGTTTTTATGCTAACCTGATTTGATATTTTCAGTCGATTAATATTCGTTTATGTTCACTTGTAGGCCATTTTCTCTGATGATTCTGAAGATGATGAAGAACAACAACCTATGAATGGAAATAGACAAGAGGGCCAAGGAAAGAAGAGTGAAGCGGCTGCTGCAACCACATTAAACCGTCTCATAGCTGGTGATTTTCTTGAATCTCTAGGGAAAGAACTGGGTTTCGAAGTACCTTCTAATGTCACGTACCCGGAAGGAACCAAGCCAGTGGAAGAGGATAACAAGTCCAAACGCAAATCCGATTCAGCTTCTGAGAGAAGACCTGAAACAAAAGAAAAACCAGAGGAGAAGACAAGCAGCCTCAAACTCAGGTCTAAAGAAGAAACTGATACAAAAAAGAGAGAAAAGTCTCCAAGAAACTGTAGTGGTAAAGAAAAGAGTACAAAAAAGAGAGAGGAATCGCCAAGAAAATGGAATGGCGGAAACGATCTATCTTCAAGTGAATCCTCAGAAGATGAACGGAGGAGAAAACGTTCCAAGAAGGATAGGTACAGAAACAATGATTCGGAGAGTGATTCGTCCAGTGACTACCACAACAAAGAAGATAAGCAAAGCTCAATATCAAGAAGAAAACGGAAAGAATCTTCTAGAGAGAAGAGAAGTAGCCACAAGAAGCATCATACAAAGCATTACAAGACCAAGGATTCCTCTTCTTCGCGATATAGCGAAGAACATAAAGAGTCAAGGCGGGAGAAGCGGAGGCTAAGAGACTGAAACCAAATGGGAGCACTTGCATACATCTTTTACTATAACATAGAAACGAGTTATGCAATATCTACACTATCTCGATGGTTTCATGTTATAGTCTTATTGAGCAAATGATGAGCTTAGTTTATATCATACTATCATATGATACTTTTGTTTAGCTTTTAATACTAAGAGTTATTTGATAAATCTTCAATCATATACATAAAAATACAAATTATTATCCTAAGTCTAGGCTGTATGGAAACTTCATATCAAACGAAAGTGTGGCATAAAAGGTTTCATTAAGTTGGATTAAATCCATAACTTTTAGTTAATTAAACTAGTAGTACTTTAAAGCCTCTGGAACATCTGGAGGGTTATAAATACGCTAAACAAGACGCCTACTAAAATGGCGGGAACAGACTCGTTGCTACTAAATCGC
The DNA here is from genome assembly GCA_900406325.1 of Erucastrum elatum. Classification (NCBI taxonomy): domain Eukaryota; kingdom Viridiplantae; phylum Streptophyta; class Magnoliopsida; order Brassicales; family Brassicaceae; genus Erucastrum; species Erucastrum elatum. Next base: position 9,162 of record OVBX01003791.1, on the reverse strand, counting down.
GCGTTGCGTTAGTTGGGAAGAATCCAAAACGGCACGAGCGGTACCCAAAACGCCTTGACCGCTAACATAATGACTCCTACACACAGGCATATACACATCAGCTCCACCAATCAACTCCCTCGCTCTCTCCTCCGTCTTCCTCAACGTAAACAAACCTCTCTCCCCACACACCCCACACCTCGACGCCATCTTCGTCACCGAATCCGCAATCGGAATCAAATCCAGCACCGTCCCGAACCTCCTCCTCCGATAATCTCCGTCCAACCCCGCCACGATCACCGTCTTCCCCTCTTCCTCGGCCGCTTCGCGGCAAAACTCGTAAAGATCGTCTCCGAAGAACTGAGCCTCGTCGATCCCGATCACGTCTAACCGATTCCTATACGCGTCGAGACCGAATCTCTCCTTGAAACGCGATAGATCCGGGAGAGACCAGCAAGGGAGCTTCTCTCCGTCGTGGCTGGCTATCGACTCGGCGCAGTACCTCGTGTCCTTATCCGATTTGATGACTGCTATCTTCTTCCCGCTTTCTCGCTCCGCGAGGATCCGGCGGAGGAGGGTCGTGGTTTTACCGGAGAACATTGGACCGACGACGACGTGGATCTCTCCAGAGACGGAGGAGCAGGACGAGCTATGCGCGCGAAGAGCCGTGGAGAAGAGGCAAGGTTTAAGGAGGCGGAGAGATGAGGAGATTAGTGTTCTCATTGAAGCAGCGAACATTGAGAGATACGTAGAGGAGGAGGAAGATGATGACGACAAGCAGCAAGGGTTTAGAAGCTTCTAAACTTGGTTGAGGGTTTAAGCATAACGTCTGGTTTAATTATTGAACCCGTTTTTGAATCATGACTTCGGTTTAACTTAACCGCTTTCTCTGACGGTTTTGTGTGACAAATCACTGAGTAGTACAACAAATACTTTACAAATTAATGATTATTTTATTAATCTAAAGATATTTTCTTTGTCGAGTTAATATTTGAAAACAGTTTTTATTTTTAAATAGGTAGAATTTTAATTTTACAGTATTATATTATACATCTAAATTTCTTCTATTTTTATTACACTATTTGGTATACTTTTTATGTAATGAGAATATGTATCAAATAAAATAAGATCAGAGAAAGACAAAGGAAAAAAATCGGGATTTCTTTTTTCTCTTTGGTCAAAAAATTGGGATTCCTTTCTCCCTTTTGAAATATATGAATCTCTTACAAAACTTGGACCAACATTTGTGTATATTAAGTTGCATGACAAATGAAAACTTGGAACGGGGTGATGTAACACTTGAAAATTGACTAATCTATACGACATAGAAATAACTATAACCAGCACATTTGGTAAACTTTTAAAGAAAAAAAAAATCAGCATATGCAATATTTTGTACGTCACAGCATTTTGTAATTTGTATCTGTCAGATTAATTAACTTATGTACTTGTCAGTAATTTGAAATCATTTGATTAACAATACCTAACCAAAAGAATAGACCTTATACTTTTTTTCCTATATCACTGTCAGTTTCTTGGCTTTGCACCTATTCCGTTTGGCAAGACACTATCGCGTCGTCCAAGACCATCCATTGCTATGTTATCGTCAAACCTGTCTGTGTATACTAGTGTGCTGGATTGAGATTCAAGTTAAGACACTATCATTGTTGACATATATGTATAAGTGTTGGATTGAGTTTCAAGTATAGACACACATTTGTTGAGTCCAAATGTTACCATTTGTAACGTGTAGGAACCAGCTACATATTTTTTTATGACAAAAAAAAAATATGAGCAACTTATAAAATCATTTGTGATATGCATTTGTACATCTAGTAACGATCCGGACAGTGACTTGAGCTGGATAGAGCTTCAATGGGTTCAGGTTGGTTCAGACGTAACTTGCAGAAAAGAAGCCCATTGTCCATTTCTGGAAACAAGACGTTGCCTCTCCGTTACGCTAATTACATTTTGACATACACTTTCGAAGCTGTTAACCATCATAATCTGCTTTATTTAGCCTCGAAATTCAAATTATCCCCTAATATCGGTCTGAAAACAATGTATTAGTTGATGTCTTTGACTTTATAGTAGCTTGTGTTAACTTTGGTCATTGTTTTCTTCTTATATATGATTCACAATCATACATTAAAGAAAATGGAATAATATGATTAACTATACAACACTCGTGTTACCTTTGTTCAAGTAGGTAGTCCAATTCGATTAATATACGTTAATGGTACATCATCTTGAATCGATTCACATTTTCTTTTTGTATACTTCTAAAGAAACTATATCAGTCTTAGGATTTTTAAATTGACGAATATATTTTTAAAAGTATTCCACGTGCAAGTTAGTATCCACCAACCCTAATGGTACTAATAGCACAAAACATTCTATTAAGAAAAACAAGCCATAGAAAAGATTTTAAACCTTGACGAAGATGTTTAGATTTTGTCAAAAAAGTATCACTAGAAAGAAGTTAGTTGGTGGAGTGTTTCAAATGCTAAAGAGAAACCCACCAAAGATGTGTGTCATTAAATAGCATCTAACATCTTAATTAAGTTTAAGCTTACAAAGTTTACAAAAAAAAGTTTAAGCCTACAATAATCTTTATCTCTCTCTCTCTCTCTAGATCTCTTTCTCTTCCATTTTGATGATAAGACATCTAGAACCTAACATGGAGTCTAGTCCCCATCGCTCTCATCATTGTTTCGACATCCTTGAAGGAATGCCACCACAGGATGATCATTTCAACTCATCAATTTTTCTACAAAACCCTAACTTCCATGTCCATTTGCAGTCCGTATCACCAAACTTGTCGACCCGCAGCAACAACCGCTCTCACTTAAACCCAAATGGAGAACCCTTTTGCCACAGCGAGGGTCTTGATCCAGAAGAAAGAAGGGCAAGAAGAATGGTATCTAACCGAGAATCTGCAAGAAGGTCGCGTATGCGGAAGAAGAAGCAGATCGAGGAGCTGCAGCACCAAGTGGAGCAGCTCATGATTTTGAACCATAACTTGTCTGAGAAAGTCATCAGTTTGTTGGAAAGCAACCACCAGGTCCTACAAGAGAACTCACAGTTGAAGGAGAAAGTAAATTCATTTCAATTGCTCATGGCGGAAATGCTAATACCTATGAGAAATGTAGACGGCAGCATCAGTGAACGCAACGTGAATCATCTCAGAGGAGATACATCGAACCGGACAAACACTTTCTTTAGTAGGTAAAGAAAAAAAGTTACACGTTCCAATCTTCTAGTTCTTGGTGTGCTAGGACGGTAGTACTATATGATTGACACATACATGTAATGTGACTATTACTATACTAGCAATTACTTTGCATATATATGTAGGGGCCCAAAGGAAAGTTATCAAACCAGTGTGATGTTCTAAGCCAATGCCTTATAGGCTTCATTCAAAAAGACTAGTATAAATATGATTGATATGTAAATAGGTGATGTATTTTTGAAGATTGCCATAAAGAAACTCTCCTTCTTCCTAAACATATCAATCATTACATTTTCAGTTCCTGGTGACTTTTCAAGTCTTGTATTTCCTTTAGTTTTATTTGCTTGTGAATAGAGCTCTCATGAGCTATTTCAATTGCTATCTTTTCTTTCTATCACAAGAAAGCTCATTTGAACATAACCTAGTCTTGTTCTGATATTGCATTCATCATCTTCTTCTTCTTCTTGATCAAGGCATTGTAGAAAAATATCCGGGTCTGCACTGAAACACGTGCAAGGCCCCCTCAAAGTTTTAGCCAATTAAAAACCCAAAGACAAAATTATTATCCATATTTACAACATATTCTAAATGCATCTTATGATAAAAGCAAAAAATTCATAAAACAAACAAATCTCTTTGATGCTTACTTGCCTGACGTAATGGTTTCACCATATTTTGTTGTTCTCTCATAAATATTCATGGAAGAAAACGAATTAAAAAATAGCATCCAACAGATGAAATGTTCATGAAATGCGAGAAAAAGAAGAAGGAAGCATGCAACTGAACTAACTACATTGATTTGAGTGTTTTATACTCCAGTAGTGTAATCATCCTCCTAAACTGACAGATTATAAGTTGGGCCTTGCATTAGTGGTTAGCTATATACAGTATTCAGTGAAACTTTTACCACTCTCTTCTTCTTTCTTTTGGACAAACCATGCACTTTCCTTAAATGTAACGAACCATAGCCATAATGTTTCCATGATGGCAAGAACTTTCATGTTTTAAAGCTATTTTATAAATTTATCCAAGCACAGATTTCACAATCTATTTTCCAGCGAATCATACATACACACACGCAAAAAAGTTTACACTGTACGATATGCTTTCATATGTATGTCATCTATGTGTGTTAATGAGAAGTAGAGATTAGTTTCAAAAGAAAATACTATATATATGAGAGATTAGAGCTGTGAGATGGGTCTTATGGGCCCAAGAATTACGTGACAGATGTGATGATACTGTAGCAATTTGGGGCCTATGGGCCTTTACAAGACGTTTCGATCTCAAGTTCTCAACCGACCACCGACGGCTGGACACTGAGAATTGAGATCTCGATGGTGACCTACCCACCCGACTCACTGTCACGTTTAGTGTTTATTTCCATTTTTATATAGTCAGTGTTAATATGTCCTATATAGCTTTTCCACACAAAAATATATAGAGCTTTCAGTTTTTAACATAAATAGATAGTTCATTGCTGTATGTTTGTCATCAGTCTTCGTCTTGCATCGCTAACGTAATAACAAAACTCACAGGATAAGTGACATATGAGTGATGACCACTGAATAATTACATGTCACTATAGTCGTGTTTGCAGTTTGCATTTTGCACCCGACATTTGCTTACCCACATGAGTGGTCCTTTTTGCTATTTCCACTAAAATAAGGTCATTCAGTTTCATATATTTTTCTAAAGAAAGTTTTGAATACATAATCAAAATGTTTACAATATGAACCATGCACGAGCTGTTTCAGCAGAAGGTATAAGTTCAAATTCATTATTCAGTCATAGCGTTAACGATGTTTCTCGATTTCAGTTCACTGTAGATAGAAGAAAAATCCAGAATATACAAAAAAAGTTGCGATTACTAGATTTGTGCACATACTCTACATTTGCATAGCCAAAAATAGTTTTCTTTTTGTGTCACTAGCCAAATAGTT
>OVBX01003790.1:0-15980 GCA_900406325.1 Erucastrum elatum | reverse complement strand
AAAAAGTAATGGCATTTTCGTAGATAAAATACAAGTGTGGGGTGAAAATCTCAAAAAAAAAAGAGTCAACATAAAATGTTAGTTTTCTGTTTGACTCCAAGTTTTGAGTCACTTTTGCAAAAAACCCATTTTTTTAATCCGTAAAATAATGTCAAAATGACATTGACACTTGTTAGAAAACAGAAATAGTATAACATTGGAAATGTTTCTGGCTGGTCGCATGGAAAGTGGATATGTTAGACAGTTTTCACATGTAAAAAACAAGAACTACTTCAATCAATCAAATTAAATAGAGAAATATACCAAAAATCATGACACTTCTGTCATTTGCGAAAGCAACAAGATTAGAAAATTCAGAAATTAAACAAAAGATTTAAAGACAGTTACATACCACAACGATCAAATTTAGAGAAGATAACTTAAAAACTGTAACAAACCCCAAAATCAGTTAACAGCTGCAACACGTTTGGAGCTTAGGCAGGCCAGGTGACATTTGGGGAACCTATTTGAGCGGCAGTTCTCACTTTTCGTCGGAGAGAATTTTGGCCGGCGGAGAACAAGACCAAGCGTAATAGAGATAACGAGATTAGACTGACGTAAACATTTGTACGCTCTCCACTTCTCCAGAGAAATCGAGTCTATCTATACCGGCGAAATAGATGGTCGTGTGAGCAGTGCCGTCTTAACAAATCACGAAATATAGACTCTCTCATTTAACCTGAGCTCTAAGACCTGAAACAAATAGAAAAAAATATCGATTCTTTAAAAGACAAAAAAACAATCACAGAAGATGTTTTTTCTAGCTTTAGTTCATGCACATAAAAATGATTAAACATAAATATACTATGAAAAATGATTTCACTAACAGATCAATGAATAAAATAAGATTTTTGGTTTGTGATTTAGTTGCTAACGGCTCACAGCTTCGCTTCGGTTCTAGAGCTTCTTTTCTTTTGTTAACGGGAAAGTTGATAATGGTGAAAAGTAATAAAAGTAATTTTCATATAAATGATTTAACATGTCCATCTTTTTCGAAGCTGGGACTATCTTCTTTTGGTAAATTTCTTATTATTTTGTCTTTTTATAAGTAAATTAGGTGATGTTGGGAGTTTTCAAAACTCACAAAATAAATGTTGTAGTATAAGAGATTGTTGAACCAATTCTACGGGATTTCAAAGCATTGAGAATGCACGTACTCACTAAATCTAAGTGCAACCGATGATTGAATGATTTCTAAACTAAGATTAATATTAATACTAGAATGCAATGACAGCACAACAAAGCAATAACTTAAGTACTTTCTTTGATTAAGGGAAAAGAGAACTCATGAACATAGGGATTAGAACTTGGGTGATCAAGTTTCGAACTAAGGAATGCAAGTTATGAATCAAACTATCAACCTTAAGCTTAAACACAATCTTAAACAAACTCTCTGTCTAGATGAATGCTCATTTACTAATATATCTCAAACATCAAATGTCTTTAGTTGAATAATATGAAAACAATCATTACTAACAAGTCTAATGGCTATCTTAACACCTTTAACAACAAATGTCTTTGGTAAAGTGTGTTAAAAGCTTAGGAGAGTTGTCTCAGGTATTTCATATACTACCTTGTGGGTGGGAAATGCTTAAATAATAACTTTGAGAGGCCAACTCAGAAGATGCATTATGATTACTCTGATAGCTAGCAAAGTTTTAGAAGGATCTACACTAAAACATTGTAAATCTAGCCTAATCACCCTTAATCTTCCTAACCCATAAATTCAAAGGTGACTACTCACTAATCTCCATGATTACTCTTAAATCCATATTGAATTTCAGATTAATCATGTAAAGAATTACAGATAATAAATAGGAAATCAACATGATTCAAGAACAAAAGATCAATGATTCAAAGAGATGAACTTTCTAAAGGTATTTGGTGGTTTTCTCAAAGATAAAAGATAATATGCCTCCAATGGCTTACAAAAGGTCCTTAAACATAGGTTTAGAAAGTGTAAAACGTGCATAACAAATGACCAAAAGGTCCCTGATTAGTCTTAAGTTCGAGTAAAGAAAACACGCGCAGCGACCTTAGACGTCGCTCCAGAAAGTCGCTCTGAGTGTCGGGAGCGACCTCGAGTGGTCGTTGCAAAATGTCACTCTGGCTTCCATTTTCGTGTCTCCGAGTGGTAAAAGGCCGAACGACTTAGACGTGTCACTCTGGGTGTCGCTCTGGAGGTCGCTTCGGCTGGAGCGATGTCACAGGGTCGCTCTGAAGGTCGCTCTGGCTGGAGCGATGTAAAGGGTCGCTCTGGGGGTCACTTCACACACTGCTCGTCTAAAGATCACCTTTAACTCCTCTTTTGAGCTCCAAATGCATCCAAATGTCTCTAAGAACTTCATGTGGTACTCCGATACCTAATAGAGACTCATGTATCCAAAATGCGACCTAAACATGGCTCAATCCTAGTCTATATGAAAAATGCATCTAGATGAAAGGATAAAACAATGGAAATATGCAAGATATCATTAGACTTACTTAATTATGGGTTTTTGGATAATTTAACAGATTGAAATTGAAATAGACCTCATAAACAACACATAAAAGATTAGGGACCTATGGACCCATGGTAAATATCCATGTTGCCATGAGTAAGTGCCGGGGCTGAGTGGGAGGATAAGCTAATTGGCCGTCGTAATCATAACTCGTCGGGAAAAGGACTGAGTAGCATGAACCTAAAAAGTTTTTTTTTATTTATTGGAGAAGGGTGTTCTAAACTTTTTTTTGGATCAAAAATGTTCTAAACTTATTTGTTGGAATATACTCTCTCTTTCATTATATGTGTCATTTAAAACTTTTACACACAAATTAAGAAATCATTTAATTTTGCATGTTTTCTATATAAACATATCATTACCCATACACCTACTCCAATTTCAACCAATAGAAAAATAAATTGCAGAATAAAATAAATAAATTGTGCATCAAAATGTTAAAACGATATTTATTTTACAACAAAAAATTTTCTTTACAATGACACTTAATATAAAACGGAAGGAGTAGACTAAGTTTTTTTTGTTGCTAATTTTAATTTGTTGATAAAATTAAATAAAATGGTAGTTTTGTAATACTTAACAACAATAAGGGTATTTTATGTCTTTAACTTAGTTAATGATTATGTATAAAATTTTAGAGTTAGTCTAGTAATTAATTAACAACTAAGAGCATCTCCAACCCTCCTCTATATTTGATTCTATAATAGCATTTGGAGACAAAATCACTCTAAACCTATTCTATTTCTTACTCTAAAATAAAGATTGCTATTTTCACCTCTATATTTAAAGAAAGAAATAGCATTCCTCTATAATAGAGGCATGTTTTTGTATTTACAAAATGATCCTTTAACTGTTTACTTTAACAATTATAACCAAAATAAATATTTTTTTTTGTAAAAATGTATTGTTTATATACATATAATCATACTTTTTACTTACATAATAGTTTCTATTAAAATATTCAGTGTAAAAAATAACATAATTTTATGAAATATTAAACTAATTAGGTTGATTTTCCACTTTCACAAATAAAAAGTACTATTTGTAAAATTAAAAACAATAATATATGAAGAATATTTCTTTTTAGAAGAAGAAATAGGAGAATACATTGGAATATTCTCAAAATATTGTATTTTTATTTTACAACAAGTACTTTTTATTTATGAAAGTTGCAAATCAATCCTATTTAATTTTAACTTTATAAGAATTTCATACAGTTTTAACTTTGTTTAAACTAAAGTTTCATTAAAAAGACTATTAGGTCAATAAAGAGTGTAATTTTATGTTTGTAAAATCTGTATTTTCTTATAAAAATATTTTTTTTTGATATAATTATAAGATTTTAGAGCTGAAGGACTATTTTAAAAATAAAAAAGTATGTCTCTATAATAGAGGAATACTATTTTTCATCTATTTATAGAATCAATCTCTATTTAAGAGCTGAATATAACAATGGGGTGTAGCACTTTTTACTCTATTATATTCCCTCCGTTTTTAAAAGATGGATGTTGCAGAGAAAATTTTTGTTTCTAAAAGATTGATTTTTTATATTTTCAATGTAATTTTTTAACTTATAATGGAAAATTGTGAATTTTAAAAACATTGATTGTATTTTGTAAAATTTTATTGGTTTAAAAATATAGAAAATATAAATTTACAAAAAATAATGCATTGATAACTAAGTTTTAATGTGTTTTATTAAAAAATGTGAAAATCCTAAAACATCTATCATTAAAAACAGAGGGAGTAGCATTTAGATCTATGGGTTTAAGATGTTCTAAGGGTCTTTTTCTTGAACCATTACAAATAAGAGTCAATCTTAATAATTTTCTCTGATTTTTAATAGTCATAAGTGTTGCACTTCAAATAATAATCAAATAATAAGAAAAAAAAAATTGTGGCCTACGAATTTACGATAAAATAAGGTTCTGGGTCAACCTTTTTTTGTCATGTTTTGGTTGGCACATATATAATTATAAGTCAATGGATCTAAGTCAAGAAAGATATTTGTAAAGACAATTAAATAAACAACAACGTATGAAAACAGTCAAGGAGACGATAAATAGAAAGCTTAAGTTTTTTAGTGTAGTAATAAGAGATAGGCAGACAATAGTCTTTTTTTCTCTGAACTTAGCCAGATAATAGTTGTTTAGAACCAAACAGAAAAAAAGAGTAAAGCCTCGGTAGACGACGATGCCCACCTATCTGCTCCTCACCGTCTGGTTCCTTTTCTGTATCCCCGGTTCACTTCACCTGGTTGGAGCTCAAAACGAAATCGGAGCCACTACCCATCCCGACGAAGGTCTCTGCTCTGTCGTTGAACACATTTAACTAATTAATAACAAGTTATTATGTTTGAGTAAACTGATATTTGTAACAACAGCGGAAGCTTTGAACTCCATCTTCGCGGCTTGGAAGATCCGGGCGGCAAGGGAATGGAACACGAGTGGCGAAATTTGCTCCGGCGCAGCCATCGATGACAACATCCCCATCGACTTCAGATTATACAATCCTTTTATCAAATGCGACTGCACATTCAACAGCTCCACAATCTGCCGCGTCACGGCCGTGTACAGTACAATCTCTCTTTTTATTTATTTTTTAATCTCTGTCAATTAACCCACTGAATCTTACTATAATGTTGTTTTTACTTCCACAGTAAGGTTTATGCGTTAGATGTTGTAGGACCTATACCTCCAAAGCTCTGGACTTTGAAATACCTCACCAGCCTGTACATACTATACCTCTTCCTTTCTTTTTTCTTTTCCTTATCATCATTAACAATGAGTAAAGTCTCACATCGGTAATTGGAAAAATAATTAAGTACCATATAAAAGATGTTCAATCTATTAATTACCAATTAGTTTTAAGTTGTAAGTTCATAATTAACTCGAATCTAACATGGTATGAGAGCCAACGATCCTCGGACCATTCCGTGGATGATATTCCCACAATTACCCACGCACATGAGTAAGGGGAAATGTTAATGAATAAAGACCCGATGTCGGGTCACTTCGTGGATGGTATTCCCACAGTTGTCTACGCATGTGGGTGAGAGGGAGTGTTAATAAGTAAAATCTCATATCGGTAGTTGGATAAATAATTAAATATTATATAAAGGATTTAGCCAATCCACTAATTATCAATTAGCTTTAAGTTGAAAACCAATAATTAACCCGAATCTAACAATCATCAAAAAGAGCCGGTAAATGCATTCCCTGTACCTCAGAATCACACACGTTGTTCTTTCAGGAACCTAGCTCAAAACTGTCTTACAGGCTCCATTTCTCCTGCAGTTGGAAATTTAACCCGAATGGAATGGCTGTAAGTGGATCGAATGAAACATTCTTCTTCCTTTTTCAATCTGTCTTTACTGTCTCTTACTCTCCAACTGTTTCTCAACACTACCGTAGAACTTTTGGGATCAATGCCTTATCTGGCCCCTTTCCCAAGGAAATTGGTTTGCTTAAAAACCTGAAAGCGCTGTAAGCTGCTTCTTCATCATTCTTTTTTTTTTCAATATATCATAATTAATGACAGATTTTGATGCTTCCTTGTTACTAAACATATTTTAATTTGTATATATTTTCTGCATGCAGTGGTGTTAGTGTAAATAACTTCTTCGGTTCTATACCGGCTGAGATTGGGAATTGTACAAAATTACAGCAAATGTGAGAATGTACAAAATACTTTTATCTAATATTCATTTCTCCAGTGTTTTTAGTTCAGATATGAAAACTAAATTAATAACCTTTCAAAATCATCAAGTGTTGTGTAAGCATTTCTTTCATTTTATTGCAGATACATGGAAAATATGGGACTAATTAGAGGGAGAATGCCTTCAACATTTGCTAATCTTGTAGAGCTGGAAACAGTGTAAGATTCTGTTTTTTTATTGAATTCGCATATAATTAAGTTTATCGTTCAGTTCTACATTTTGTTATCTATTTAAATTTTTAACATTATTATTTTTTTCGTTTTACCGTGGGATGTGTTTTTGCTTGATGTTAGCACAGTTGGCTTAACGATCTGAACGTTACTGGTCAGATACCGGAATTTATAGGAAAATGGACCCACCTTTTTAGCTTGTAAGAGCGATTTCACTTTTGCCGAGTTTTTATATCTTAAGTATGTGTTAGTTACGTCGCTCTTGTTTTTATATCTTTTTTCTTAATTTTTACTCTTATTGGAGAATTCTTCATCGCATTTAAATTTTGGGATTCAGTGACTGCTAACATGTTTTGCCGCAGGAGAATTCACGGAACTGGTTGGAGTGGTCCTATACCATCGGCACTTTCCAACTTAACTTCTTTGACAGAATTGTATGTGTTGCTAATTTGATGTCAGAAATTTCTTGTTTACTATCTCTTTCTTTCTCTATATCCACATAATAGGACGTTAAGTGCCGTTAAAACACACTGTTTTAAAGAAGAAAAAAAAACGCTATTTTGGCGACGATCATTTTCAACATGGAACTGGCGGATCCATCAAGATCATCGACAGATCTGACGGAGACAAACGACAATCGGAAGCTGCGGAGTGAGATCTCCGATCCAGGGTACCTATTAAGGGAAACTGGATCGAAGATCAACGAGGAGAATATGAGATTGAGAAACAACAAAAGAGGAAGTGATACTGTTGCGATTGAAGATCAAGAGAAGAAAAAAGGTTTTGATAGAGAGAATCAAAAGGGAAAGGGGAAATCAGTGAATCTCGAAGGAGGTTCGACATCGTAGGTATCATCATGGGTTGAGGTTGTTTGGGAAAAGAAGGTTTTGAGGAAGTATGATCTGGAAATCACAGAAAAGGAAGGCTAAAAGAGCGTAGAAATCCCAGATGAAGTTATTGAGAAGGTCAACCATCTTTGGAAAGATTATCTGATAGGAAAATTCTTGGATACAGCTCCACATGTTACCAAGATCCATGTCACTGTGAACAGAATATGGAATCAAGGTGATAAAAAGATTTTGATCGACGTTCATATTGTGCATGAAACTACTATGAAGTTTAAAGTTCTAAACCCAGGAATGAGAGCTCGGATATTGAAGAGAGGAATGTAGTATTGCTAATGTGCCAATGGTGGTCACGAAATGGGTACCAAATGAAATGAAGGAGAAGCCTGAGATAACAGCCATTCCATTGTGGGTTCATCTCAAGAATGTGCCAATGCACATGTACTCATGGCAGGGGGTGAGTTTTATTACGAGTGCGGTTGGGTTTCCAGTTCATCTACACTCTGAAACTGCTGCTTGTACAAATTTTAAGATTACAAAGATTTTTGTCAATGTTGATCTTATAAAAGAGCTGCCAACGAAGATTAATTTCACGAAGAATGAAGTTTCATCATTGGTGGAATTTATCTATCCTTGGCTGCTGTTGAGAAGCAACACATGTGGGAAGTGGGGACACACAGAAAAGACCTGTGTTATAAATAAGAAGGATGGTTCGGAGAAATCAGTACAGCAAATAAAGGGTGGAGTTGTTGGTAAAGGAGGTCAAGAGGTAAAAGATGCAGAAGTAACTGCAAAGAAGGCTGAAAAAACAATTAGAAAACCAGTGATGGAAAATACTCCTTTAGCTGCTACTGAAAAAGAGATTGAAGAAGGAGAAGTGGTGGAGAACTGGGAGGAATTTAACTTCAGGTCAAGGAAGCAGAAGTCGTAATTTGAAGTACGGGCAGGTGAAGATTTTGACACCATCTCGATTTTTGGCTCTCTTAGAAGTGGATGAAAATGGAGATGCAGTAAATCAAGTGGAGTACGAGGAAAACATAAGTGTAGAGGAAGAAACTGTTATGGGGGAAATAAAAGAGGCTATGGAGGAAGTAAAAGAGGATGACGAAAATAAAATGGAAGGAACAATGGAAGAGAGAAATGGAAAGAACAAAGCACAAGAGGTAAATAAGAGTGATCAGTTGGTGAAGAGCATAGCTGGTATTGAGCATTGGCCGGATTTGGCTGCAAATACTATCAGGCCTTCTTTACCAAGAAGATAAAAAACTATGCATAAGATTATCCCGGATAAAACTATGCAAGGAGGTTCGACGGGGAAGTTTGGAAGAGAAAGCAACAAAAATTCATTGACAGGATTTTTGTGGAATATAAGAGGATTTAATATGATTTGAAAACACAAGATAGTACGTAGTTGGGTTCAGAATAACTAGTTGCAGCTTGGATGTTTATTGGAGACATGGGTGAAGGAGAATAAGGCTATGCAGACAGTGGTTTCGGTTTTCCCTGGATGGTCTTTTTTGAATAATTAAGAGTTCAATAGAAAAGGAAGAATATGGGTTTTATGGAGCTCACAGGTTCGGGTGACTCCGGTATTTACATCTGATCAAATAATGACAGTTTCAGTGCTTCTAGAAGGGGAGACTGAAGAATTCTTCTGCTCTTTTGTGGATGGGGAGAATCTTGCTGAGAACGGGAGAGGTCTGTGGCGAGATATGAAAGCTCATCAAGATTCACCCATGTTCAAAGATAAACAGTGGATAATCATGGGAGACTTTAATAAAATTCTAGAAGGGAAAGAGCATTCAAGATATCAAAACTCGGGTCTCATCACTACGGGAATGCGAGAGTTTGATAGTGTCTATCAGCACTGCAGGCTTACGGATTTGGGTTGCCAAGGACCAAAGTTTACTTGGTGTAACAAGCAAGATGAAGGGTTAATTTGCAGAAAACTAGATCGCTTTCTAGTAAATGAGACTTGGCTAAATCAGAGAACTCAGACTTATGGTGTGTTAGAAGCAGGAGGATGTTCAGACCATCTTAGAGGAAGATTTCATCTAAAAACAGAGGCAACATGGAAAATAAAACCCTTCAAATTCACTAATGTGGTTGCTTAAATGCCAGAGTTTCTTACAATGATGGAAGGTTATTGGAAAGATATTTCCCCTGTTTCAATCCACTTCAGCTCTGTTCCGGTTTTCAAAGTATCTTAAAGCTTTAAAGCCTTTGCTCCGGAAGCTAAGCAAAGAGAAGCTTGGGAAATTGACGCTGTGAGGACAGGGAGCATATAAGGATCATTGTATAAAGCAGGAGAGATTATTCAATGATCCTAATCAGGAGAATATCATAGTGGAGTTATTGCCTACTGACCGCTGGCAAAGAATTTCTGCAACTGAGTGAAAAGTTCTAAAGCGGTCAAAGATGCATTAGCTGCAGTTGGGTGACTGTAACAACAAAAGTTTTCATAATGCAGTCAAGATAAGAGGGATGGAGAATGCAATTCGCGAAATCAAGTGTCCTGGTGGTAACAGTGCTACAACACAGGAAGCCATAAAAACCGAAGCTAAGAGATTTTTTCAGGATTTCTTAGCTCATGTACCATCAGATATTCAAGGTATATCAGTTGAAGAAGTGCAGCAGATCGTTCCCTTTCACTTTTCTGAGGAGAAAATATCTCAGCCGATAAAGCATGTTTCTCGTGAGAAAATAAAAGAGGTGCTTTTTTAAATTGCCAAATGATAAGTCGCCAAGGTCAGATGGGTTTACGTCAGAATTTTTCAAAGCATCATGGAGTGTAATTGGAAATGATTCAAAGTTGCAGTGCAATCTTTCTTCACTAAAGGATATCTCCCGAAAGGTCTGAACACTACCATTCTTGCTTTGATCCCGAAGAAAGACAATGCAGCTGAAATGAGAGACTACAGACCAATATCTTGCTGCAACGTCTTGTAAAAAGTTCTAAAGCGGTCAAAGATGCATTAGCTGCAGTTGGGTGACTGTAACAACAAAAGTTTTCATAATGCAGTCAAGATAAGAGGGATGGAGAATGCAATTCGCGAAATCAAGTGTCCTGGTGGTAACATTGCTACAACACAGGAAGCCATAAAAACCGAAGCTAAGAGACTTGTCAGGATTTCTTAGCACATGTACCATCAGATATTCAAGGTATATCAGTTGAAGAAGTGCAGCAGATCGTTCCCTTTCACTTTTCTGAGGAGGAAATATATCAGCTGATAAAGCATGTTTGTCGTGAGAAAATAAAAGAGGTGCTTTTTTAAATTGCCAAATGATAAGTCGCTAGGTACAGATGGGTTTACGTCAGAATTTTTCAAAGCATCATGGAGTGTAATTGGAAATGATTCAAAGTTGCAGTGCAATCTTTCTTCACTAAAGGATATCTCCCGAAAGGTCTGAACACTACCATTCTTGCTTTGATCCCTAAGAAAGACAATGCAGATGAAATGAGAGACTACAGACCAATATCTTGCTGCAATGTCTTGTATAAAGTCATATCCAAGATCATTGCGAACTATCTGAAGGGTACACTTTGATCGACCATGATTTTGACCCACTTTTAGCCATGGTTTATAGGTATTTTTACATATATTTACTACGAAATAGAGTCTATTTAGAGTATTTACAGGTTCAGGTACGACTTGAAGAAATGTGGTGTTTTTGGTGTCTTTTGGAGCTTTTAAGTGCAGAACTGCGCAGACGCGTCAGATGTTTAGATATGGATGGAGACCTTCCCATGGTGCGATTGAGCTGATCGTTTGACACAAGATAAAGCTTTGAGTTAGCTTTCCAATGCCACCGGTTTGAGGTCAATCCAATGGTTAGATCAGAAGTTATTCCCGTTTTACTGAAGAGTGATCAGTCTGTCTCGTGAGAGAAGGCTGTCGGGAAGAATGATGTATATCGGTCGATGGGAAAGCCTTCATATCGACCGATATGGATGCCAGAGTGCGGGCTGACTATATTTCATGACTGATTGAAGCCCAGAAGATACCACAAAGTTACCAAAATACCCCTGACGACTAGAAACCCTATTTATGTTATTCTAAGCCATTGTTGACGGCTACGCTTTCAGAACTCTTTTCATCACTTCATAATTCTTGTATTAGGGTTGGAGAGAAGATCAATCTCTTTCAGAGATTGATTGGAACTCCATTGGTTTTGTTATTGCTATCTATTCTACTATTATTCAGACTATGATTTGTGTTCTTTCTATCATGTCTGAGTAATTCATCTTGTTAGGTTTAGGGATTTCATGAGCTTAATGTCAAACTCATAATCATTTAGGATTGCTAGAATATCTATAGATCTCTACACTAGGGTGATTTGTAATACTAGGATCTGGAATAATTATGATATCATGAGAGTGTGCATGATTGCTTGAACTTAGAATCATAGGACAATTGAGATGCAATAGAGTGTAGTCAATTAACGGAACCCGAATCCTGCTGGATTAGATACTTAGACACATATGAGAACTGGTCTAGGAATCTAGTTGAACAATATCGATTAGGTCGTTAATGCTTGTCTGAGGTAGTATTGATCGACGCTCAGGCCATAGTATCGATCGATACTCTCTCCTTGTTCGTATGCGAGAGCTGGAACAAAGACTTAGACATCTGATTTGTAATTTCTTGAGAGGGATAATTACTTGCTTATTAAAATCGAGTTCTGGAATTAAATCTATACTATTAGCTTTCCTTGAATTGTAGTTTTGAATCTCTTGATTGATAAATCCCTAGGTCTAGCTATTTCTCCTTATTGCTTACAAACCTTCAATCAAACAACTGCCTTGTCCACATTGTTTTACTGCTTTTAAACTATTTACCTAGCTTAACCTTGATTTCTATAGTCTATTGTGTGCTCCTGCTCTTTGTGGATTCGATCCCTAAGTACTACAATTGATCTTCTTATTTGAGAGAGTAAATCACTCCTTAGGGTAATTTGAGTGATATCACTCTTCCTCAGTGTATGTCCTCAAATCAATAAGCGTTTGTAAGAGATGGTTTATTGGTGGAGACTCTAGTGCTAGCTACTGAAATAGTCAAGGACTATCATGAGGAGGATGTTTCTCCCAGATGTGCCATGAAGATTGGTATTGCCAAGGCGTTTGATTATGTTCACTGGTCTTTCCTATTGAACACTTTGAGGGCTCTTAATTTGCCATAGCATTTTGTTCATTGGATTGAACTATGTATCTGTACGCCATCATTCTCTGTCCAAGTTAATGGAGAGTTAGCAGGCTTTTTTTCAAAGCAAGAGGTGATTGGGGCAAGGCTGTGCACTATCTCTTTGCCTTATTGTCATATGCATGAAGGGGGTTTAATCTAAGGCCACTTAAGGAAAATAAATATGGTTCTTGGTTTGAAGCTTCTCTGAAGATTATTTTCTTGTCGATCATCCTTATGGATCAAGTGGATAGTATCTGGTGTGAGAGAAATGCTCGTCCCCATGGAGAGCAACCAAAGACTGAGGAAACACTCTATATGTTGGTGGAAAAGATAATAAGGCTGAAGTTGCTTGCAGTTAAACTCTCTATGTATGTGGTTCGGGACAAGAAGATAATCTCCACAGTTTACAGTCGTAGATGATAGTTTCATTTTTTTCGTTTTTGAAATTATTCACAATGAGTAAATCATAGGAGCACTTGATGTGAAAACGTTTTTCCGTTTGAATAAATTTTACATTCATTCGAAAATAAATAAATATCCACATAATAATTTTTCTAAATGTAGAAGGCTTGGTGATATATCCAGTGGAGGCTCTTCTCTTGAGTTCATCAAAGACATGAAATATCTAAGTACTTTGTAAGGCAGCAATTCTACTTCAATTCATATCATGAACTGTTTCCCTTTACTCCTTACGTGTTTTTACATTGATGATATCTGTCCTAGAGTACTGAGGAACAACAATCTCACTGGAACAATACCCTCTAATATCGGAGAACACTCATATCTGCAACTAGTGTAAGTACAACATACACGCATGTATTGGACGAGTGAGATGATTTGTGAAAGTCACCTCGAGAATACCAATTTGATTTTATTTTTATTTTTGGTAAAAATGTTAAGTTACCAAATTGAACTTAACACTGCTAGAGTATTATTTCTCAGCTTTCACCATTCGTTAAACTTAATATGTTGCCGTGAAATTCGTGTCTGTTTGCTAGTGATTTAAGCTTCAACAAACTACATGGACCAGTTCCAGCTTCACTTTTCAATCTAGATCAACTTAGTCACTTGTAAGTTTTCTACTTCTTTTGGGTCTTTTTGTTCGCTATTAAACAGTGATAACTGTGAAATCCTTGTTGTCTTAATGCTAGGTATTTGGGAAACAACACATTGAATGGTTCATTACCCACTCAAAAGAGCAATACTTTGAGCAATATGTGGGTAACACAGTCATTTACAGTTGATCATCTGTGATAGCCATAAAGTCCTGATTAATGAACTGTTCCCCTCTTAGACACTAAGGGATTTCCCAACGGAAATCTTTTTGTCGAAAATTATTACGGAAATCCCAAAGAAATTCTGACAGAAAGGCATACGGAAAAATCGTTAGAAATTTGTCGATAATTCCCGACAGATTCAAAACAATTAATTTTACTCAGGAACTCGTTTCTGACGGATTTGAGAAATGACTTCCAAGTCAGGAGTTCCCAATAGATTTAAAATATTGAATTGCATCTTTAATTCATCGACATATACCAATATAGGACCTTGAAAATAACTTAGGGGTTAAGGGTCTTAAAAAGATTATCGGGGCAAAAATAAGTGTAAAAAGAATTTTGGACTGGATAAAGACTCAGTTATTGTTTTAAAATTAACATTAATTAGATTAAATCATTAGAGTAAAGGTAATATTATGTATACTTAACAAACAATTAACTGAATTCTTTGATTATAGTTTTTAAAATTATCTTATAGTGTTTTTAATAATATATGACTATGTATACCAATGGTATATCATAATCGGATATTCTCGATAATTTCTTTTTCATCTTTTCATGACCCAAAACCACAATTCGTCGGCAGTTTTTCAGAAATTCTTCACGGATTCCCAACAGATTAAAAAAATTGAATTTCCTCAGGAATCCGTCGGGGAATTCCTGACAAATTCCCTTCAGATACTTAAAAAGTCTGACTTCGGGACGAATAGCATTTTTAGATCTTAAATCTTTTATCAAAATGTAGAAAGAATTTTGGCTGTAGTAAAAACTAAATATTTGAAAAAAGAATAATAACATCACCTAAGGGTACTAGATTGAATCATATTTTTCAAGGTGATAGTATGTATATTTATACAAACGATCAACAAAATTTGATTTGATTTGTTCTTCGTTTCAATTCGACCCAAGAAAAACATATATCTTTAAACTTTCAAAGCAAAAAAATACTAAAAATCAATATCCACTAAAGTCAAAGCAAATGACATATATTAAAATTTTGAGAAGCGAATATCTTCTCCGATCCGACAAATATATAACTAGATGTATATTTTGATTATATATAGAGTATTAAATATATATACGTTTATATAGAATATTATTCTAAAATATGATTTTATAATTTCTATTCACATTGTTTATTTATGAAAGTATTACATCAAAAAGGAGAAAGTTTTATACAGTTATAACTATTTCTTAAATTTTGTCTTATTATTACTGTTAATTAAATTTAAAATTTAAAACATGTAATTTCACTACATATTTTTTATGTGTAATCATGTAATTTCACTACACATTTCATGCAAAAAACATACTTTAAAGAATAAATTTGTATCAAATTTTCTTGATTATTTGTATTAGTCAAACGGATGGGATACACATAAGTTTTTTTCGTTAATATTCACAAATATTTATATTTCCAGATATTTGTAATTTTGGGAAAGCAAATAAAAAAATTAAGTACTCTTAATATACAAAACAAATAACAATACTGAAAATTAGGATAGTATTTGCTCCATGCCCACCCCTACCGTTGATAGTTTATTTTAAGGAAGCGGTGTTATTAACTTTAAAACGATTATTTCTGACAAATTCCCAATGAAAACACAAATTTATGCTATCTACCAAACTGATTATCTGTAAAAGTGGAATGGTTATTCCCAACGGATTTCCAATGAAAACGTCTTTTGAAAATGAGCTATTTAGTTGTAGTGAGAAGAGCTTCCCCTGAAAAGACTCAGTTTTGTAGATTATCAGTAAACTGTTTTGGAATATATCTTATTCGGTAGATCCTAATCATTCTCCTTTTATTCTTTCAGCGATGTTTCCTACAATGATTTGTCTGGTAATCTTCCTTCATGGGTCAGCTTACCAAACTTGAACATGTAAGTAATCAAAATACTATCTCTATTTACTATATTCACATATTTTTCTCTCTCAAAAAGATTTCAGCCAGGGGCGAAGCTAGGGTGTGTGTAAGGCTAGGTAAAAAACACGAATTCGAATAACCAAACCAAATCCAATCTGAAAAAGTAGTACCAAATCCAAATAAAAGTTGATTAGATATCCGAACAGGTTTAAAATTTTAGTATTTAAAAAACCGAAAACGAATCCGATACGAACCAAATATTTTGGGTATCTAAATGTATCTGAAATAGATTTATATACGTATTATATTAATTAATTTTAGATTTAATGTATATTAAGAAAATCCAAAATTTATATAATCTTTTTAGTTATCCAATGACT
>OVBX01003789.1:1976-15981 GCA_900406325.1 Erucastrum elatum | reverse complement strand
TTTCGTATGACAAATAGTCTTAGCCGTTGATTTCGAGATAACCGTTTTTGACCCCAACACTTTCCCCTTTAACTGTAACCAACGAAAGATTCTTTTGATTTCAAAGTTGAGATCTTAACAAAGTTTGGATCTTTTTGCTGTTTCTTAATTAAAAGTTTGGAATGTGAAAAAAAAAGTTTGGAACTTGAATGTTCTCAGTGTTTTGTTTCTGCCATGACTACAAGCAAGCTTACAACCTACGTATCCTCTATATATTTGTAAGGTTTGTTTTTTCCTTTTGTTTTCATAATCTTTATTCTATAACATTGATTACAAAATATTTTTGATTGATCTGCTGGTTTTATTCTGAGATACACTCTGAGGTATGTTTTTGTTCTTTATTTTTGTTCTTTGGGAGGAATGAGGTGGTTCGAAACGCAGAAGATCATGACTTCTGTGGTTAGGGAAAGTGGAGGCAACCGAATCCATTAAAAAAACTAAAATATTTTTTTTTGTCAAACCTTTTCTTTTCTTACTACCTTAAAGCATAACTAATTATTTAGTTAAAAAATACTTATAACAGATTATTTACTATATAAAATTCAACTATTTTATTTAAAAAATATCTTCGAACTAAATTTTTTTTTCAAAACCCAAATAATATCATTAAATATAATTAAAATAATATCCAAAATTTGTATTATATATATATATATATATATATATATATATATGTTTTAGTAATTTCATTGGTATATTCAAAGTAAACTTCAACAACCCCTGCATGTCGGTATACAAGAATTCGTACAGGTCCTATTTTTCTATGTCAAAAAAATTAAAATCACACCAAATACAAAACGGATATCCGAATATTTAAAATATAAAACTATATTAATATATATATATATATATATGTGTATATAAAATTTAATTTATAAATAAAAATATCCAAAGCCCCAAATTACATGAGTTACCTGATTTTTTCAAGCTTTAAGGTTTAGTTTAAGATTTGGGGGTGTTTATCAGATTTTTGGCTTTAACCCTGAATTAACCCCAAATTATTTCTAATTTGGTTCATTTTGGGTTTTATGGATTATAAAAACCCGATGTGAACCCAACATTATCCGAACCGATCTGATCATAAAATGTATGGTTCATAAACGGATCCGAAACACCCAATTACTAAAACTTGATAATCGAATAACATGAACCGATACAAATCTCGAAACTCAAATGACTATTATTATAAGAGATCAAAATAATTTCTCAGTTATAGATATCAAAATTCAAATATTAAAATGCAAACAAAAAATTAATAACTTTTAGATTGAAAAATGTAACTAAATAGTTATCCCGCGCTTTTAAAGCACAGATCAAAATCTAGTATATATTTATAATTGTCACAAGTCACAGCTTCTAAAGCTTTTGAAACCAATCAAGGTTCTAAACTTTTTGAAATAAAAATTACAGTCTCTAAAGACAAAATATCTATAACCATAAGTCTAAAGCCTAAAGCTAAAATCGTTACCAATCTGATTCTATACAACAATTAATTAAAGGTTAGTTTCCACAAACACTTTTTTAAGCAAGTTTGTAAAACAACCAAAACGCTTACAAACAAGTTTGCAAAAACGTGTTTAGACTTACACCAATATAATTAGGTAATAAGAATGCTCTTTAACGATTTCTGGAAATTCCAATTACGATATCGGCATTTGAAAATTATTTTCTATTAAATAATTAGTTTTTTGTTGTTGGTGTACTAATCAAGTTCATTTTTTGTCAACAAAATGACTGACAATAAAACCAACATCATTGATCAGAGTCCACTCAACGTTGCCCCAATGGATGCAGCTAATGTTACAGGAGGTAGCGATGCCAATGAAACCATGCGGCGTATCCTGTTTGGTTCTAGTCTTTATCAACTGGGTGCAACTGAAGCCGCCACAAGTGCGCCCCCACAAATCTGAGTGCATATAAGTCGATCTTGCTCTTTGTAACATGCTCTGTAGGCCCGAAACTAACCTTGTGTGTCTTTCCATAGACACTATCTTCACAGATAAGCTCCTTTACTTTACCCTTATGCATGGTTTGAAATGGCGCATGGCGAGGTAAGGCAATGAGGGTCTCGCCTCTCGCCTTGCACCATGACGACACAAAGCGATCGCTTTGTGTTTGAAGCCAATAACAGTAACTAACATCATTTTACTATACGCAATGTTCAAGCATCAAAAACTATTATGAAAAACCTTGCAATGCTCTTATTTAGAAGGTCAGATTAGGGTTTGGATATAAATTCTATATGATGCTGAAGGTTCAATCACAAACCTAGATTGGTTTAATAACCTAATTATGCACAAACCAACTTGGTTTAGCTTAAATTCAATAAGGCAACGCTTTGGTCGCCATAGAGGTTACTAAGAAAGCGCTCAAAGCGATTGCTTTGTGTATGTTGCCTTGCCTTGAGGTCTCAAGTCAATGAGGACATCGCAAGACCTCACTTTGCGCCATGGCGACCAAAGCGAGCACTTTTTTAAACCAAGCCTTTATGCAGATGTCCTTTCCTGACCAGTACTTCCAAACCTTTTGAGCCAATGTGTCCCAACCTACTATGCCATAAACTTGTTTCATTACTCACTCTATCCATGCATTCACTTTCTCCAGTGAGTGTGGTTGCTTGCAGAAAATACAGAGTCTTCAGCTTCCTTCATGTTAGCACCACATCTCCTACTTTTATGATCTTCATGACACCTTCTCTTGACTCAAACCAGCATCTTTTGTTTTCAAGTATTCCTAACAATATCAGATTCTTTTGACACCGCAAGAACATATGTGAAATGTTTAAGAAGCACTGCGGTTCCATCTTCATATCAAGATCTTGTCATCTTTAAATACCTCTGACATCTGAGTATCATTTTCCATTCTGAATTTCCCTTTCCAGTTTCCCTGAAATACAGCAGCCATTCTTTCCTTCTATCAATTGGTATCAGAGCATATTTTGTTCTTGATCTAGACCATCTTGTGGTATCAAAAACTCTATATTTTTCATCTTACTTGTTATCAGCATTCTCGGTGATATAGTCTCAAGATTGTATATGAACACAAATAAAGATCTCCCTTTATTAATCTCTCTTAAGGAAACACTCAAAAACCTCAAGTTTCTCAAACACAATATATAAGACTCTTAAAAGTATGCAACACTCATGCAACTCTTATATAGATAATAAAGTTTCTAAACTCATAAGAATTAACATTCCTAAACCTATTTAGTTTATGATTAGTGTAACTTGCTTACCAAGTTAAGCAAGTTCAACATCTTTTCTTTTGTATGAATTAAATTAAAGAAACTATCTCAAATGACATTTAACCAAGTTGTTCTTCCCAAACTAGCACACAAGACCCAAAGTCCCCAAAATAGGTTTCATTTAATAGATCATTTACTCTTATACCTCTTTTCTTTTCTTCTGAAAATTAAATTAACGACAACTCGTCTCGTCTCCGGCGTCGATCATCTCCGGCAGGAATCATCTCAGCCATCGTCATCTCCGTCATTGATCATCTCGTCCATCATCGTGTCCGGTGTTGCTGGTCTCCGGCGTCGCTCATCTCCAGCGTCCCTCATCTCCGCTGGAATCATATCTGTTGTAATCATCTCCGAATCTATCTGTAATTGAGCTAAACGTGTTTGATTTCAGTGTGGAAAGTCAATTGTGAAAATGGTTACAAAATCAGATATTGCATCTGAGGCACTTTGTAATTCAGATGTGTCTAATGTGGATCTGTAATGTAATTCATTGGAGTCTGAATTTTCAAAGAAGCTAGAGATTACAAAGGATGCAAAAGAGGAGAATGACAGCGAAGAAGAAGAAGAAGAAGAAGAAGAAGGAAGCAAAGGTGAATGCTTTTTATTAATGTTCTAACTAATCACCTGGTTTTGAGCTCTTTTGCGTCTCTAATTCAATCACCCATTTAAAAAAAAAAATCTTTTGATATCTCTTTGTGTTACTGATTAATTAGATTGTGAAAAGTTGGTTTTTAATATGTTTAGATTATTGATAGCTTTCTATGACTTCAACTATAGCCTTATGGTTTAGATTGAGAATGGGTGAGTTCATGAGTGTATGGCTGATTAATACTTTTTGTTTGTTTTAAACTGAGACTTAAACTACAAAGAAGAAGAAAATTAAACGGAATAAAAGCAAGAAGAAGAAGATGATTAATAAGTTATTTTTCTGGAAGCCCATCATGAAAGTTTCACAAGCTATCCTAGATAACACATGTGTTTTATAATGATACCACATTTAACAATTAAGAAGCTGATTAATAAGTTATTTTTCTAGAAGCTCATCCTGAAAGTTCCACAAGCTATCCTAGATAACACATGTGTTTTATAATGACACCACAATTAACAATTTCTTGATATAATTACGAAAAATGTTTTAAGCTATCCTATTAACATGTCTCTGTTTGATACATGTTCTCTGTTTTGTAGACAATGACATCTATTTTATGATTTCTATTACCAATGATTTTTTTTCTAGATTTTGATTATGTTGTTTTGTATTTGTTGTTTTAGATGATTAAGTTCCAATTTATGATAGTCATCCTCAACAAGGACTGTCTAACATTCCTTACACGCTTTTGATATTCTTCGAAAACATACTTATGCAAGAAAACACACTCACTTTATTTTTTTGGAAGCCCATCCTGAAAGTTCCACAAGCTATTCTAGATAACACGTTTGTTTTATAATGATATCATATTTAACATCTTCTTGATATAATTACTGAAAATGCTTCAAGCTATCATATTTTCATGTCTCTGTTTGTTATGTGTTCTCTGTTTTATAGACAATGATCTCTATTTTGTGATTTCTATTGCACCAAGCTACCTCATTCAGATTTTTTCGGTGTAGTGTGTTCATGAGCATACATGCGATATAACACATAGGAATGCTTACCACAAACAAGCATCTGCAAAGTTGTTAGGGTCTTTGATATACAACAATTATGGAGAAAAGAAGGAAGGTCTCAAACCAAAACATATTACTGCATAAGTTAGGATTCAGTATGGCGTTCACAGAAATTACAAACAAGCTTGGAGAGTGAGAGAGGAAGCTCATTTTTTGGTTAGATGGACTCCTGAAGACAGTTATTAAACAAGTGCAGCAGATGTGGTATAGGAGGGCACAACAAGAGCACATGCAAGACGTGTATATGATGAGTTATCTATTCATTTGTGCTCTATTCTTTTTCATTTCAATGGTTTGTTGATGATTTACATTTTTATTGATCATTTTCTGGATGTTGATTATTTGATGCTTACGTGATATGGACCAGACCAAATATACATTTGCCCTTTGGAACCCTATCCTGAATAAGTATGATGTGTTCCAACTTTTGTAATATACAACCTTGGGTTAAAAGCATTTTTCTCCAAAATTTCAAATCACTGTTTGAAATTTCCAAATATGCAGATATCAATCATTAGTTTTTAATCTAATTTCATTTTTTAGTTTAAACTTCTTTTATAGAAAGAAATACACTAATATTCAACTATTCTGGAAACTCATCTTGAAATACCAAAGTTCTATCCAACGTTTGTAATAAAAACTTAATGGTTAAATACATTTATTTTTAGCTTCTACCAGATGATTCTCCTCTGCCTAGCGTCTAAATCGCCTCTCTTACAAAACAAACACTTGCCTCATCCGAGTTCGATTCCCTTGGATTCAGAATTTTTTTTTTTAATTGAATAAATATAAATGGATTATATTCTTTTACTTATATCTCTGAACAATTAACACACACTTGGTATAGTGGCCACACATTATTCCCCATTTCCCAGAGACTCCGGTTCAAGTCCTGGTAGATGTGCATATTTGTTATTTTTTTTTCTTTAAATTTCCAAATCTGAATTTAAAATTTACCAAATATGCATATATCAATCCTTAGTTTTTGATCACATTTCATATTTTAGTTAAAACTTCTTTGCTTGAAATAAACACAATAGTATTCAACTATTCTAGAAACCCATCCTGAAAATTTCACAATTTTTGAACCCCTCTCAGCGAGCTTGATCATAGGTCCCATAAAAGTCCTTATTCTTTCAAGTTCTTCTGCCTTGAGAATACCGAATCAAATTTGAGATAAGCAGCGGTCAAGTATTGGTTTGTTGTTACTTTTAGCTTTGGCTTTGATCCATTGAGATACTTGAGCTCTGGTAGAGCTAGTACTTCAGGTATTGAATCTCCCATTGTGTCCATGTCCTGTGTAACCAAACCAAAAAAAAAATTAAATAGTATCGAAAGTTCTTGAAAGCTATCTTGAAACTATGAAACGCTTTCCTGTAAATAAAAGAAAAAGAAAATCCACAACTTATCACAAGCAAACTCATCTCATTCACACTCGCGAACACTGAGATTGTGGATAAAATATCACACATAATCAACAGCGTTAAAATTCTGAGCTTTTATTGATTTATTTAGATTATTAAAAAACTTATGGTTGACTGACAAGATTAGTACATCGTTTAAACGAGAGTTAAGACATCGTTAACTGTTGACGTTAAATAAAACAACGTCGTTTTGTTTTACATGATTTGAACATAAAAATAAGTACACACTGGGTTTCGAATCCAGGTTGTTCGGATCAAAAGTCAAGGTATTTTACCACTGGGTTAAAGGCATATTCAATGTGGTACTAACACACATACATTATTTGGTACTGATTTTGAATATAAAAAATATTCTAAAAATTTAAAAGGTCTTTAAATTCCAAAAATTTGAAAATAAATATTTTTTTCTGAAATTAATTTTGAAACTAAAATTAAAAATAAAATTATTTTCCTTTAAATATCAAAAAATTTCCAAGATTTTTATTTTAAAAAAATTCCAAAAAATATTCATTTTTAGGATTAAAAACAAATTTGAAAAAAATAAAAAAAAAAACTAAAAAAGTCATAAAAAAATTCAAATCTGAAAATAATCAGAATCTGTAAAACAAATTACTTATTTTTTTAATAAAAATGTCAATTTTTTCCATTTTAAAATTATAAAAAGAAAAATTGAAACAAATAAAATAATTCAAAAAAAAAAATCAAAAAGGGATAAAAAATTCAAATCTGAAAACATATAGTCAGAAGTTATATGTTTTCAGATTCGAAATTTTTTATAGTTTTGGGTTATATGTTTTCAGATTCGAAATATTTTATAACTTTTTTGGAATTTTTTTTTGAATTTTTTTTATTTTTTTCAAAACAATTTGTAATCCGAAAAATGAAAATTTTCTTTCTTTGGATTTTTTTTTGGAATTAATTTTTTCAAAATCTAGAAATTTTAAAGATTTTTTTTAAAGTTTTTAGATAACTTTTTTATATTTAGTTAGTACCAAACAAAATTAAATATGTTAGTAATTCTATTGATTTGAGCTTCTAGCCCAATGGTAAAGTTTCTTGTCATTTGATCCAAACAATATGGGTTCGAAAGATGTCATTTTTTCTATTAAATTTACTGATGTCGTGTTTAATTAAGGAAAATATTGTTAATTTATTTTAAAGTCAATGAAAAGTTTGTATTTTGTTTGGTCAGCCCTAAAGTTCAGGATTTTTTTGGCCGAATTCCCATTTTATTATTGAGTCTTTTTTTTTGTCGACAAGATTACAGACTCATGTGGACTTTGTAAACCAAACTGGTTGTTCTGTATCCATATGGACAGTAAACGACGTTTGTTGCCTCACACTGCATGCTAAGCTATTCGCCTTTTTGTTTTGCGTCCGTGATATATGAATAATTTTCGAGCTGTGAAAACTCCTCTTGAGACTTGTAATGTCTTCCAAGTAACTTGCGAAAGCCGGCCATTCTTCTGGTTCCGAAACCATTATTGAGTCTTTACTTATTTAAGTTCTTAAGACTTGGTCTCCTTAACTTTTAGGAAAACAAACTCAACTCTGGCACGTTTAGTTTTCACGTACCCATTTGCTTCTTGATTTGAAGGAATTGTAGTTCATATCTTCAATTTAAATCAATGAAAAAACCTTTAAAAAAATAATAACTATCCAAAAGTAAAATGTGTTTTAGTCTGTTCTTTAACAAATTATCTTGATTTGAAGAAGAATTTTAATCTATATTATTAAAATTGAAGTACACATTAAAATTGTTTGGCAATCTGGATAGTAGTCAAAATGAAATTTGTCTGGAAACATAGATAGTAATATTACATTAATTTTATTTCCATATTTCACTTATTTAATAATTTCATTAATTATATTATCATAACAATAATTCATCTATATTATTAAAACTCAAACATAAGTACAAAATTGGAATGTTTGGTTACTTGGATAGCATTATAAAGATGAAATTTGTTTGGAAAATTGGATTGTAGTTAAAAAAATTTGGAAACTTGGATTGTATTTTTATTAAAAAATATATCTATCCAAATAAAATTAGCAAATCCATTTAAACTTCTTACATTTTAAGAAACCACTAATTGATCATATACATTAACTTAAATAAATATCATTCGAATATTATAAATATCATAGGAGGTTCAAGTTGGATCATTTTCGGTCCAAGTTTGTTTGTAGCAACCTAAAAATATATCAATAAACTTTTATTTTAAATATGACAGTCATAAATAATTTATATATAAGAAATACAAACCAGTGTGGCGAAGGTCAAAATGCGAACTGAATTAATATATAAATATGTCACATTGCTATGTAGATAATTGTTTATATTTTCTTTAGTTGACTAATTTTTGATATAGTTTATATTGAAATAAATTTATTTAAAAATAAAATATGAACTGAAAAAATAATATAAAAGTATTGTACATTTGGATTCAAAATTAATTCTTTTAACAACAAACTGGACAATTAAATATGTTGATTTGTATGCAGATTTAAATTACAATTTAAATATTTAATCAATATAGAAACATGTCACGTTGTTTAAACAAAATATTAATGTAAAAGTATTGTACAGTTGTGTTCTAAAATTATTTATTTTAACAACAAATCAAATAAATATGTTGATTGTAGAGAGAATAAAATATAGCCAGTGAAACACATAGTTTGCCAGAAACACTATGATGTGTTGAATTTATTATAAAAAAAATTTTACTAAAATAAATACCTTCAATAGTTATAAACAAATAATATTTTCATAAAAGTAAATATATTATCCACGTTAAAGCGCAAGTCAAAATCTAGTTGGTATTAAAGCCCGTGTTTCTAGATCAATAGATGATCCTATAACTAGGATCTATCAAATGACCACGAATTGGATACCAAATTTTGTCTTTTATTGGGTCGTTATTTCTTAATATATCGTTCATAGACCTTAATTTACACTATCTCTTTTATAAGTTCCTTCTTTTTGACCTTTCTCGTTTGATTTTTGCATAATGACTCATTTAGCACTATATTAACCCAGAGGACCTCTTAAATCATAAATAAATACATCAACATAAGCTTTCGGCCGTATCTAATCTTAAGTATATGATAGTTAGGTCAGCTATCGGCCGTAAGTGGGTATGTTACACTAAGCAGACGACTAAGGGCTCCATTTGGTAAATAAAACTATAGAAGTGATAATCCTAGGACAATTTATTTTTTCCTTTTGCATTATTTTTGTGATGTGTTTGTATGTAAACACTATAGACCTATTCTTTTTTTTCTCTCTTTTTTTTTCTGAGACATATAGACCCATTATAAAACACTTGATTCATACTACAATACCGAACTAAAAGAAAAACAATTCTCTTATTTTTATAAATTCTCAGAATTGTTAGCCAAATATAGTAAAATCACAGGAGACAACTGAACGCCTACTTCTACGTCCTTCAACTAAACCAGAAATTTTTTCTCACTGAATATTGAATCAGTTTTCTTGTCCAGGGGAAAAGTATAGTTGAAATGAGATTTCTTTCCCCGCAAGAACTCGAAATGAAAACAAGAAAATAATAACTCCTGAGTGAGCTTGAAGAAAGATGGGAAATGGGAAGTGATTCAATATTTGATGATTTGAATCACTCTTACACATTGACCAGATAAAAATCACTTGAAGAAAGATGGGAAATGGGAAGTGATTCAATATTTGATGATTTGAATCACTCTTACACATTGACCAGATAAAAATCACTCTTACCCACTTTATATCTCTAGGATTTTACACACACACAACTACAGACAGTGAACTCGAAGGTTACAAGCATTACATATTTGTTCCATCCAACATGGAACTTATGATCTGCAGCCGTGTTTTAGACCGGCTACTTGTATATTATTATCTTGAACACATAGCAATCACTAGAACAACCATTTGACTTTTCATTATGGTAGGTGACGTGTATTGTTGAAATTATGACTTTTCTATAAAAATGCGTTCCTGCCTCTCTCGTTCCTTCCGCTCGCGTTCCTTCCGCTCACGTTCCAGCCGCTCGCGTTCCTTCCGCTCTTTGCTTCCGCCATTTTTCATCATATGATTATATTGGGTCTGGACTCAGGAAAGCTGCGTGAAAGGGCTTGAATATTTATGATTTGCGAACTAACAAGTCGAAATGGATGTGATTTTTATAGAAGAAAAATGGCCGTCATTTTTTTTTTACTAAAACATGGCCGTGATTTGCGTAACAAAAAGTAGTTATATAAAAAAGAAAAAGGCAACTACATGAACATAACCACCAATTTGAGCCCAAAAAGAAATTAATATAGCCACCATATATACAACAAGTAGTTATATAAAAACTAAAAAGAAAAGAAAAAGCCAAGTACACGAATCAATACGATAAAACAACTTTTTGACATTCCCTTGATCTCCTTTCAATATTACAGAAATGCCACTCTTGTAATTGGGGTAACAATTTAGTTAATTTTAACCAAAATATATAATGTAAAACCAAAATATATAATGTAAAACCTGTAACTGAATATTTACTTGCACATTTAACGTGAATATATACTTGCTAAAGAATTCTGTAACACATGATCATGATTGTCATATATGGTTACTCTTTCTCTCTAAAATCAAGTATTTTATGAGTCATGACTAATTATGTTTCTTCTTATGCAGGATTTAAAAGAAAACAAATGATATATGTTCAACTGATAAAAAACTCAAAAAATGTTTCCATTGAGACTCGAAAACTATTGATCGAAAACACATGATAGTCGAATAAAAAAATATTTATTTGACCTCCTCCAGCTTCCGGTGACTGAGGTGTATTCAGTATTTCAGCCGGTAACGTAGGCTGCTACGGACATTTGCTTCCGTATGGATCCACCTCAGTAGAGGCCAAATTACATTGGGTTATTTTAAAAAGATGTTGATGCACCATGTGTGAACCAAAATTTACACTGTCAAATTTGTTAGTGTAAAAAACATAACTTTTCTCGAGGTCCGGATTGTCTGCAATGACCAGAAACAAGTGATCAAATAAATGTAGAAAAATATTGAAAGACAACAAACTGAAATTAGAAAAAATAGATATTTATCTCAAACTTCCATATTAGCGTTCGAGAGACGAAAACATACAAGAAGTGCGTTTGGAAACGAGACTACAATGGAATCAAATAATATAGGCAGTAAAACTTAACTAAGTTCGTTAGCATAACCACCTTTGTTGAGAAGACCTAGCTGAGCTGCAGCTTGTTTAGCAAAAGACGAAAGGAAATACAAAAAGATTTTATTGATTTCAGACTGGACCGTATGAAAGAATTCCTACGTACTCCTTTCGAGGATCAGGCCAAACGTAGCTTAATTTACGAAGTTTGAACAAGAGATCAAAATGTCTTTTCGAGTTCGTTTAGTAACCAAGTGCAATCTATAGAAAACTAAGCATGTCGAGAATAATGCATACTCCCTCCGTTTTTTGAATAAGTGTCACTCAGACACTTTTCACACAGATTAAGAAAGTTGTTGAAATATATGCAAACTGTTATTAATTACACTTCTTAACCAAAAGTATTTGAGATAAATAAAATTATTTATAAAATCAACGCAGTTTGCAATTAATTTTAAGCTGAAAGTAAGTATAATTTGTATTGTAATTGTAAAGTGACATTTTTTGTTTAACAAGAAAAAAATAGCTATAATGACACTTATTATGAAACGGAGAGAGTAATAGATCAGGTTTCTCAGCGCTCTAAGAATATAAAATCACCCTCTCTTCTATATATGCTCCATATGTGCTTATATATGTCTCCATAGACGGCCTAGATTTAAAGGAGAACATGATGCGAGCCTCGTTGGGCAATGAGGGAGCATGAATGGCAACATTGGAGGGATGGTGTTTGGAAACATTAACCAAGGAGAGAAGGTGTTTGGCGACATGGTCCATGTAGAGAGGGTGTTTGGCAGCATATAGAGAGAGAGAAAAGGAGAGGGATAAATATTATCACATTTTACTATCATAATCTGTTTAATTTTTAAATTAATAACTAGATTCTGACCCGTCTTTGAAAGAACGGGTACTTTTTTGTTGCTTTTTCAATATAAATATTGATAATTTTTCGTTTCAATTATGCGAGTTTGCTATAGTATGTATAATATGATAATATTTAAAATGTGTCATACAGCCGTTTTATGTTTGTAAATAAGTTAAACGATGATTGTATCCAAAATTCGTACTTAGACTATTATATAATTTTAAAAGAATTATAAATTATATAAAATATTGCTAAACATATAAAGTGGCTAATAATATTTTTTTTTAAGTCTTATCCTCGTGTAGTTACAAAATTCAAATTCTAATATGAATCTTCTAAAATTATTGCAGACTTTAATTTATGTTATTGATATTAAAAAATTAGGGAATATGAAATTGATTATAAAAAACATAAACATTTAATTAGTTAACAGATTTGGATCATAGCTAATTTATTTAGAAACGTGGGCTAGATTCTGACCCGTCTTTGAATGGACTGGTATTTTTTTGTTGTTTTTTAATATAAAAATTGATAATTTTTCGTTTTAACTATATAACTATGAAATGATCAAGTTACAATTATATGAATTTGTTATAGTGTGTATAATATGACGAAATTTAAAATGCGTCACACAACTATTTTATGTTTGTAAATAAGTTAAACAATAGTTGTATCTCAAAATTCGTACTTGGGATATTATATAATTTAAAAAATTATAAATTATATAAAATATTGCTAAACATATAAAGTGAACAATAATATTTTTGATTAAGTATTATCTTCGTGTAGTTACAGAATTTTAATTTCTAATATCAATTTTTTAAAATTATTGCAGATTTTAATTTATTTTATTGATATTTAAAAAGTTTATGGGATATGAAATTGATTATATAAAAACATAATCTATTTAATTAGGTTCTATTGAAATAGACCCACTAAACTAAAAGGCCACTATACCATTAATGAGTTTTATTTTTTTGTCATTTCTTTAAGGACAATTTTGGAAAAATGTAGTATTTCATTAAAGGTATAAATCAGGAATATTCATGTTTTAATAGTATTGATTTCAAAAAAGATTGTAAAAAAAAATCAATATAATATCTACGAAATATCTTAAATATTATTTGTTTAAAAAATAGAAACAAACAAGACATCGTCTTCTTCCGTGATATTTTTCTGATCTATTTTATGCAAACTATTTTTTTGTTTTCTATTTTTATAGTTTTCTTCCTCTCATTCAAAGGTTTATGAATTCTTCACTTATGTCCTTAAATGTAGTTTTACGTTTTTGTGTTTAAAACGTGTCTTCAAATTTGGTTTGGTTACTCTATGTTTCNTATTCAAGGTTTAGCTATTAGTAGGTATCGTCGACCTGACTCATTGGGTTGGGCTTTTACCGACACAGGTAAATACACGGTTAAATCAGGTTATCAGATAGAAACAATATATCCAGATACATGTACTCAGTGACCTCATTACGGACCTGATACTAAAATGTTATTAAGTCATACTTGGAAATTGAAATGTCCCCCAAAATTGAGACATTTTATCTGGCAAGCCATAAAAGGAATTATTCCGGTGGCAAAAAATTTAAAAT
>OVBX01003787.1:0-15983 GCA_900406325.1 Erucastrum elatum | reverse complement strand
ATTTACATATAATTTTTGAAAATTAATATCTGTTAAAATCTTTTTAAACATATTTTTTTTTGAAATTTTAATATATATATGATTTAAATATAAGTTGGATTCAATATTGTTAATTTTGTTTATGAAATCCCTAAAATATTGGGAAGTTATTATCTTTTGTATAATATTAAAGTTATTAATGATTGAATAATGTAATGTATTTTATCTAATATGAAAATTAATGATGATTAAAATATGATGTGACCAACTCTAGTAGATAGTCCATTTTATTAAAAATCACACATGAATTAGAAGTCATGATTTCTTTTTTAATATAATAGACTAGAGTTTGATCCGTCCATTCAAAGGGCGGGCAAGATTTGTTTTTGTCATCATCCTATGCATTGATCTCCCGGGTTTGTTAAATATCTGAAAATATTATAAATCTTAAAAGTTTGCATTTTGATGATTCTCGTTGGGACATAAGATATTTCTATATATCTAGTTGAAAATTTTATTTAACCCGTCTTTTTGATCACCAATATGTTTAAATATGATGCTCGGTTTTTGGTTTTGGTTTTAGGTTGTTTTTCTTTTTGAATTTCGGCTTCAGTTCAATTATAATTTTTCTTTTTTTGGTTCAAGAGATATATAAAACGTTCAGTTATTTTTGAAATAACTTAATATATTTTTACTTGTTTTTACCTGATCCAGATATAAAGAATCCGTTTTTTTTATCAATAATTTATTTACTGAAATTTAGAAATTCCATACATGTATTTTTATTAAAAATTGTATTTATAGATAATTTAATTAAAATTAATAAATATAATTTTATGAAACTAAGATAATTCAATTATATAACCCGGCCTGATTAAATTACTTATATTTTAAAGCTGTAAATTATAGTAAAACATTATTTTTAATTTTTATTTTGGTCAAAATTTACTTTTATATTATATAAATTAACTATATTTCATTCAACCCATATCATACTATATTGAATTATTTTTAAGATTCTAATTTAAATATGTAATTATTTTTTATTTTTTATATCTTAATTTACTATTTTGTTTTAATATGTTGAAATATGTGGCAAAATTCATGAATGTATGTTATTCTTTAGTTTTATGATTTATAAAATATTTATAAATGAATTAAGTTACTTTATATTTATTAGTTGATAGATTAATTTAATTATGAATATAAATGTTATGGGAATATTATTTCTTATTCTATAATGGAAGAATTAATATTCTTTAATAATTTTATTTAATATTAATTACAAATTTTATTATTTAAAACTAAATATTAAAAAGAAATTTATGTTTACATCTTAAACAAAAAGATATTAAAAGATTAAAAGATTTTAGTAAAATGAAATCTTGGAAAAGAATACTTAAGAATATCTTTTTAGATATCTTATTTTGAAAATATTAAAATTTAAAATAAATGATAGTAATCCACAAATTCTTTAACAAAAATCTTTGATCACTATTTTTCTACTAACAAAAATATTGGAGATCAATTAAGTTGCAACAATCTATCTATCTATAATATTATTTACGAAGTGATTTTGTTGATTTGTCATGTTCTTCTTAATTTTAGGTTTAGTTATATTTTATAATCAATTATTAATTTTAATAAATTATATTAGGGATTTAGTTGATAATTAGTTATTTACTTTAGTAATATTAATATTATATATATCTTCTTATCATACTTTAATAATATTCCATTCTAATGATTTTTGAATTGATAATATATTTATTTACGATTTGTGCAAAACTTTTAAGCCTGCAAGTGCGGGCAAAAACCTTGTTAATTATTAAACATATATTAGTCGACCAATCACCCCCAAAGAGTTATATTTCATTTTGAAAAAAATGGATATAATTAGGTTGACATAAAAGAATAGATAAGAGATACATATTTAAAGATGATAAACATATACGTGATGAAGTTGTGGTCTAGTGGTTTCAGCTTGCTTGCCTCAATTTCAGAACCCGGGATCGACGGGATCAAAGATCATTTTGCCCAAATTTTTAGGATTAGGTTAAATGAAATAGTAAATGACACAATTGTTCTCGTCTTCTACCTTTTTCCTGTGAAATCTGTAGCCGCTTTTTTCTTCTTTTTTTTCTCGCGATTTCGGTTTTGTTTCATGCTAATCTTGTAAGTTTTGGTCTAAATAACACAAATCTAACTTAACATATGATATCAAGTTTCATATAGTGCATAAATAACTATCTGGTCATGTGTAATTCTCAGAAAGATCTTGCATTCGAAATCGAATGTGAATATAGTGGGATAACTTGTATCATCTTTTATTTGACGATCCACTGGAGATCGATACAAATCTTGACACTAAATATTGATGATTGATAATTCAAGTTTTAT
Source organism: Erucastrum elatum (assembly GCA_900406325.1). Taxonomy (NCBI): domain Eukaryota; kingdom Viridiplantae; phylum Streptophyta; class Magnoliopsida; order Brassicales; family Brassicaceae; genus Erucastrum; species Erucastrum elatum. Next base: position 13,604 of record OVBX01003787.1, on the reverse strand, counting down.
ATGTGCAGGTTTTGAGACCGATTGATAAATACAACATTCTCACTAAGATTAAAAATATGAATCCTGATATATCCAATTTTTTGTTCAAGAAAGTGACGAAACTTTGATTATCACACCATATCCATTACGTTCTGTTACGATGATTATTGATTAGAAAACATAATTTATGTTAATAGTATAAACACACAATATGCAGAAGTCAAGGTGAAGATGCTTTGATTCATACAGTATATGTGTAGTAGTTATAGCAGTGAACGTGATATTAGTGTTATAGGATCTATTAATATATACAATATATGTATAGTAGTTGATAGGTTAAGTTATTTAAATTATTTGAGAATAGTAGTTGATAGGTTAAGTTATTTAAATTATTTGAGAATGTTATAACTTTAGTTGGACTGGAACAACTTTTTTTATAGTCCAAACAGTAGTCGATAAAAATCGCTCCTGTTTTAATAGTATTGATGACACGAATATAATCAGCATTTGCATGCTACCAATGTTATCCCACCATTTGCTTTGTGTCAATATTTTGTTACGAAACGCAGCGTTTAGAAAGGGATTTTTTTTAAAAAAACTCAGCGTTCAGATAACTCACCGGACAACCTTTTCCTTCAAACTACACGTTGTTTAGCAAATTCAAACGACGACAACATGATGTTTCAAACTCCACGCGGGAATTACGGAATTCTTCTTCAACGATATTTCGTTTGTTGTTTTTTCTTTCTCACACGTTTATCCCAAAAAATTGAATAAGAAAAAGAGAGGGGGTGAAAAGAAGCCGTCGTGATCGGCCGAGTCTTCGTCCGCGTCACCGTTACCACCCTCTCTTATCTCGTCGCGATTCTCTATGCAATCAATCCAAAAAAAATTAAGAAAAAAACATCTTCCATTTATTATTATTTTTAAAAATTTACATCCTTCTCTGATTTCTTCTTTCTTCTCTGTTCCAAGTAAGCACGTTTCTTCTTGCTTCTCTGATTCTGGAACTACCCAAAGTGCACACGCTCAGGTAATTTCGTTATTTTTCTGGGTTTTCGATAACGGTGTTCGTGATTGATCTCTGAATTTTTTTCTCTCTCCGATTCAAATTTCTGAGCTTTTTGATCATTTCCTGAGAATATTCTGATTATGATCTCGTGGGAGTCCCCTGTTTTCATCCATCCTGTCGCGATTAAAAGCTCTTTTTTTCAGATTTAACATGCAAAAAGGATCATAACTGCTTCAGTTTTATTTGCTTAATTAGCTCAAAACTTTGTTTTTCTGCACAACTCTGTTTCTCTAAAAAAAACTCTGTTTCTCTATTTAGCAAAAAAAAGTATGTCTCTCTACACAACTCTGTTTCTATGCACAACTCTGTTTCTTTGCACAACTCTCTTTCTATGAATAATACTCAAAGTGTCTGATTTTCTCTTGTGTTTGCAGTTGAAAACATTAATCATCTCCAATGGATCATATAAGTAATGAAGCCAATCTTGATACCTTTTCAATCGGACCAACATCAATCATCGGTCGAACCATCGCTTTCAGAGTCCTGTTCTGCAAATCAATGATACAGCTCAGACGCGATCTCTTTCGGTTCTTGCTGCATTGGTTCCTCGCTTTTAAGCTCTCCATCTCACCCTTTGTATCCTGGTTTCATCCCCGGAACCCACAAGGGATCTTAGCAGTCGTCACGATCATCGCCTTCGTGTTGAAACGTTACACCAACGTGAAAAAGAAAGCGGAGAAGGCTTACTGGAGGAACTTCTGGAGGAACATGATGCGCGCGGCTCTGACTTACGAGGAATGGGCTCATGCTGCTAAAATGCTAGAGAGGGAGTCGCCAAAGATGAATGAATCCGATCTTTACGACGAGGAGTTGGTTAAAAACAAGCTTCAGGAGCTTCTTCATCGTCGACAAGAAGCATGTCTTAGAGACATCATGTTCTGTATGAGAGCTGATCTCGTGAGGAACCTCGGCAACATGTGTAACTCGGAGCTACATCAAGGGAGGCTTCAGGTTCCTAGACTTATTAAAGAGTACATCAACGAGGTCTCTACTCAGTTGAGAATGGTTTGTAACTCTGACTCGTTAGAGGAGCTTTCTTTAGAAGAGAAGCTTTCCTTCATGCATGAAACACGTCACGCCTTTGGTAGAACGGCTCTGCTTCTTAGCGGTGGAGCTTCTCTCGGTGCGTTTCATGTCGGTGTGGTCAGGACTTTGGTGGAGCATAAGCTCTTACCTCGGATAATCGCTGGTTCTAGCGTTGGCTCCATAATCTGTTCGATAGTAGCCACAAGGTCTTGGCCGGAGCTGCAGAGTTTCTTTGAGAACTCTTTGCACTCTCTACAGTTCTTTGATCAGCTAGGAAGCGTTTTCACAATCGTGAAAAGAGTCATGACGCAAGGCGCTCTACACGATATCAGACAGCTGCAGTGCATGCTTAGAAACCTCACATGCAATCTCACGTTCCAAGAAGCTTATGATATAACAGGGAGGATCCTAGCGATAACTGTTTGCTCTCCAAGAAAGCACGAACCGCCTCGGTGTCTTAACTATTTGACCTCGCCTCATGTGGTTATATGGAGCGCGGTGACAGCTTCTTGTGCCTTTCCTGGTCTCTTTGAAGCTCAAGAGCTAATGGCTAAAGATAGAAGTGGGGAGATTGTGCCGTATCATCCACCTTTCAATTTGGATCCTGAAGAAGGTACTGAATCATCTACACGCCGGTGGAGAGATGGTAGCTTGGAGGTTGATTTACCGATGATGCAGCTTAAGGAGCTATTCAATGTAAATCATTTTATTGTGAGCCAAGCTAATCCTCACATTGTTCCTTTACTGCGTTTAAAGGATATAGTTCGAGCTTATGGTGGTAGATTCGCAGCAAAGGTATGTTTTATGTCTCATTAGGCCTTGGCACATTTATTCATAAATAACCGCAACCGAACTGAAAATCAAATAGATATCCGAATTTTTCAAATACAGATTATATACCTAAAAATATCAATTATATTTAGTTTTTAAATAACCAAATATCATGAAGTACTATTTATAAAATGAAATATCTGAAATCCCGAACTTAAAACCGAACCCGAACCAAAAAATTAGGCTTATTGTCTCATACTCAACTCAGTTTTGTTCCGGTTCCTTTTTCTATAACCGCTCTATTTGTCTTGCCTTTTTAGCTTGCGCATCTAGTGGAGATGGAGGTGAAACATAGATGCAACCAGGTACTAGAGCTTGGCTTTCCTCTCGGTGGACTCGCAAAGCTTTTTGCTCAGGAGTGGGAAGGTGATGTAACAGTTGTAATGCCTGCTACTCTGGCTCAGGTTCTGATCCATGTTGAACTATGTTTAGTTACAATTAAAGAGCTTGTACTTGTTAGATTCTTATTGTGTTGTGTGTCTTGTGCAGTACTCGAAGATTATACAAAACCCTAATCATGTGGAGCTTCAGAAAGCGGCTAACCAAGGAAGGAGGTGCACGTGGGAGAAGCTATCAGCCATAAAAGCAAACTGTGGGATCGAGCTTGCGCTTGATGAGTGTGTAGGTATTCTTAACCATATGCGTAGGCTCAACAGAAGCGCCGAGAGAGCCGCCGCTGCTGCTGCTGGCACGTCCTCGTCTCATCACGGTTTAGCTTCAACCGCAAGGTTCAATGGTTCTAGAAGAATCCCATCTTGGAACGTCATTGCTCGAGAGAACTCGACTGGTTCACTCGATGAACTAGTCGCTGACAGTAATCTCCACGCGTCTTCAGGCAGGAACTTGAGCGATAGTGAAACAGAGAGCGTGGAGTTGAGTTCTTGGACTAGAACTGGTGGACCTTTGATGAGAACAGCTTCTGCTAATAAGTTCATTGATTTCGTTCAGAGTCTTGATGTGGACATTGCATTGGCCAGAGGATTTAGTAGCAGCCCCACTTCCCCAGCGGCTCCTGGCCCATTTAGTCCAAGCTTTAGCCCAGACTCAAGATCCATGGACAGCAACAACAACATGCTTGGAGCAAACACTTCAAGCATAATAGTTACTGAAGGTGATCTTTTACAGACTGAGAGAACGAGTAACGGTTTTGTGTTGAACGTTGTTAGAAGAGAGAACTTGGGAATGTCTATTGGGAATCAGAATGCAGAGCTGCCAGAGAGTCTACAGCTCGATATACCTGATACGGAGATGGATGGTAGCTCTGTATCCGAACATGAAGTAGACCAAGAAGGTGATGATAATGAAGAAGAGGAAGAACATAACGGTTCGGATCTGGTTAATTGAGAAGATTCAGGTTTACAAGAACCGATGACTGGTAGACTGATTTATTGGAGTGAGATTCTTGTTCAACAAAGAGTTTGGAGGTTTTCATAGTGTTTTGTAAATTGTAGTATAAGCTATAATGTGCATGTTGCGTATGTATATATGTATGTATGTTTGCATTGAATATTGTTTGAAATTTCAGTTATTCATTTGTGGAATAGAAATATATCTGCAAATTCCCAAGGATTGATCACAGTCTTTGCCACTGATTGTGATCAATCTGGATCTTCACCAAACACTCGTGTTGGGTGTGCAGTGCATCAAATTTCTGTGAATGTGGTCATGTTGTTCATATTGGTGGAACATCTAAAACTAAATTTCAATGGAGGCAAAATATAGATAGTTAATTCTTTTATAACAAAATTGGGGTATATAGATTATCAAAAAAAAAAAAATTGGGGTGTATGGCTACAAAACAAACAATAATTAAGTAACTAACTAAAAAAATATATACTATATATCAATACTATTAAAACAGAAGAACTTTTTATCGACTATGTTTTTTTGGACTATCAAAAAAGTCATAACAGTCCAACTAAAATAATTTCATTAGTTATTATCATATAATATTTTTCTAATCTAATAAATATCTATTAATATTTCAATATTTGTAAAATATCATTTATTTAACCTCCTATTTTTCTCTTACAACTAAATATTTTCAAAATAAGATATCTACAAAGATATTGTCACGTATCCTTTTCTAAGATTCTATTATAAAAATATCTGTTAATACCTTTTTATTTAAAAAGTAAACATACAATTTTTAAATACTTATTTTTAAATAATAAAATTCATTAATATTAAATAAATTATTAACGAATATTAATTATTTAATTATAGAATAAGAAATAACGAATATTAATTATTTAATTATAGAATAAGAAATAATATTCCTATAATATTTATATTTGTAATTAAATTAATACATCAACTAATAAATATAAAGTAACCTAATTGATTTATTAAATATTTTATAAATCATAAAATTAAAGAATAACATATATTCATGAATTTTACCACATAATTCAACGTATCAAAATAAAATAGTAAAGTAAGATATATAAAATAATAAATAATTACATATTTAAATTTGAATATTAAAAATAATTTGATATAGTATGATGCGGGTTGAATGAAATATATTTTGACCAATATAAAAATTAAAAATATTTTTTACTCTAATTTACAGTTTTAAAAAATAAATAAAATTAATAATGACGGGTTTTATAAATGAATTATTTTATTTTCAACAAATTATATTTATTAATTTTAATTTCGTTATCTATAATTTTTTAAATTAAAAATACATGTATGAAATTTCTAATTTTCAATAAATAAATTTTTAGAAAAAAAACTAATCTCATAGATCTGGGTTGGGTAAACAAAAGTATAAATATATTTAGTTATTTCATAAATAACTGAACGGTTTATATATTTCTTGAACCAAAAAATGAAAAATCATAACCAAACTGAAACCGAAATCCAAAAAGAAAAACAACCTAAAACCAAAACCGAAAAACAAACATTATATTTAAACATATTGGTGAACAAAAATACAGATTAATAAATATGTTGCCTAAACCAATCTCAGACATTTAACAAAAAAAAAGAAGATCAATACATAGGATGATGACAAAAAAAAAAATCTTGTCTGCCCTTTGAAAGGGCGGATCAAACTCTAGTCAATACTATTAAAACATGAGCAATATTTATCGACTACTTTTTGAACTATGAAAAAAGTTGTTACAGACCAACTGTATACTCATTAATTATTATTAATACTCAAATATTTACTTGAATACAACAGATTCCTACATATCAGCAAAACAAAATATATTTAATTAAATATAAATATATCAATATTAAAAAAATAACTTTGACATTTTATATACACAGAACTTTTCTATAATGTTAGTTAATTAATTAACTTTCCTATTATTTTATGTATTGTACATTATATATCATACTTTAAGTTAATTTTGGACGCTCAGATACTTGTTGGATTACAGATTTGATATTTTTAATTTAGTTTTATTTTATACTGGGTCGTCCGCGCTACGCGCGGAATATGATTTACGTGCAATGTATATACCTATATTATTGTCTATTTTTATCGTGTAAGTTTTATATTACGATTTTCAAGAGAAATATAGTGGATTTGAAAACATCTCCCACAAGCAAATTCATGCGGGATATTTGTATTTGTTGTTGTGTGATTTTGTTAAATGATGTTGTTAATATTTTACGTGGGTTTTGTTGGTGTTGTTCAAAGTGTTGATTGGTTTATATATTTTGTGGTATATGAGTAAGTGATTGATTTATATATTTTGTGTTTCTTTTATCAATGTGTTGTTGCGTGTAGTTAGTATTTGTTAGCAATGAAGCGAGCTTTCACAGCAGTCAATAAGTAAAATTGAATTTTGAGATCCTTGCATTTAGTCATTACAAACTTTAGAATAAACAGTTTTGCTTAGGCATGGATTGTCGGCTTTCGATTCGGTGTGTGATGTTTTCATTTTTTGTCTCTAAAAATATATGAACTGTTCGGTTTTTTATGAAAATTTTGTTTGTCTTGGGTTCAATTTGTGTAAAAATGTTAGAAACACGAATAATATCCGATTCGTTCTGTTTTTTGGATAATTTGGAAAAATCGGATAATACCAATTTTAGTAACGGGTAATTCAGGTAAATCTAATTATTGTGGATATAAATTATTTGGATAATTCAGAACCTGTAGGTAATTCAGATATTTTTTAAGAAAATAAAATAAAAAGTATTTGGTAATTCGTTTTTCAAGGTAATTCATTATATAAGTAATGTTTTAAAAATTTGTTTGGTAATTTTAAAAATAATTATAATTAATATTTTTAAGTATGTAAACATTACTTTGAATATTTGGGTACACATTCGGTTTTCGGTTCAGTCTGGTTTGTTTTTTCATTTCATTTTTTTTTTATTTTAGAGATATATGAACCGTTTGGTTATTTCGAAAATATTTTTGGGTTTAGTTCGGCTGATGAAACAATTTCAGGAATGGACTAATATCCACTAAAATATTGGTTCCAATTCGGCTCCAGAGTTTTGGATTTTTTCCGACCCGAAGTTTTGGATCATTTCAGATATTAAATCAGTTTTTGTTATTTTAAATGAAATTATCAGATAATTTGGGTAAATTTAAATTATTCAGACAGTTTGAATCTTTCAAGTAATTTTAAAACAATTTGGGAAAAACAATATTATGTTAATTTGGTTTTTATGTAGTTCAGTTTACAAAAAGTGTTTGAAATATATTTGGAAATTCTAATGCTAAATTATTTGATGATTTTCTCTGTTTGATTCCGGTTTTTTTTTTTTCAGAGATATATAGAATATTTGGTTATTTATGAACATCAATTCAGTTTTGACATAATAAAAATAAAGTAATACTAAATACAGATTATTATTTTCTATTATAAAAATTGGAGGGTAATGTATATTTTATGTAAACATGTGAAATTTTTGAATTTCATATGCCTATGCCTAGTATAATGTACATTTTCAGCAATTATATGCAGTTTTAATTTGACATAATTTAAATAAGCTAATACTATAATTATTGTTCTATTTATTTTGTGGAATTTCATGTGCAAACATTTTACATAGTTTAACTTTGTATATTCTTTTCAAAAATATAGTGATTTTTAAATGAATGTTTATAGTTGTGACGCAAGTAATCATTTTCCTGTGCAGCCCTACCACCAATTTTTTTTTTTTGTATTCAGCAACTATCTTTTTCAAAATTTTCTAGAACTTTAATCATAGTTTTTGAATTTTCGAATTTCTACTTAAGCAATGCCTCTGTCTGTATCACTCATCCACTATTTTTTCTTATTCAATATCTATTACCTTGTTTAAATCTTTTGATTCTTGGATCATAGATTTTGATCACCTGATTCCAAATCAAGTTAGGCTTTCTTTCTTTGCTCGAGCTCAACAACCTTTTTTCTCTTCATCATGATCTTTGATCCTTTGCCTCTGCTCCAAATATTTAATCTTAGATTTTGATGGTTTGAGTTGCAACCCAAGCTGTGATTTATGTCTCAGCAACTCAGTCACATCTTTTGTTGCTACACCTCTTACATTATGCGTCTTCTCCTCTCAAGTTGTACATCTTGTTTCTGCAGCTCAACCACCAGCTTCATATTTTTTCCAGTTTCATATTTTACCTTGTGTCTTTTCTCTGAAACCTGAGTCTAGTATTTATTTATTTTTGTTGCGGCTTAAACTGTACTTTCTGCTTCTGGAACTCTTTTTATTGATTAACTTAAGAAAGAGAGTAAGAGAAGTATGTTTAAGCAATCTATAACTCAGGAGAACATCAGACGAATGAATTATTTTCAAAAAAACAAACATCAGACGAATGAAACATGAAGTCTATGAGTCTGTGGCCTTTTCAGATCTTGTAGTTTGGTGTAGTTTGGTCACACCACCCTGACGGAATTTTTTTATATAATATTAAATCAGAAATTAGATTACTAATATTATTATCCCCATTGAAAATTTTGTTGTAATTATTTTTCTTGATTAACATTCTTCATTTGTTGCTTACTATATACAGAACTTGAGCAAAAAAGTACATATTTTTAGATTTTACATTGGTTTTTATCTGACTTAAATTTACATGAGATATAAGAGAACAGAAGGAAAAGAGCAAACATAGAAGTAAACTGTAAAACTAAAACCTATAAGAAGTCATTCACTACGTGTAAAACCTATAAGAAGGTCAGTCAGTACGTCTCATACTTTTGTCTACAAAGATAACAGCATCATTTCACGGAACAGTGTTGAAAGCTAAACCTTGAAGTACTCTTGAACAGCTTTCCATCTTAGCTTTTATAACATCCTGCAAACACAACATCAATAATATTATTCTGGTTAGTGTTTAGTACTTATTACAATCAAACTTAAAAACTTTGCTTTCTGTTTGGTTGTCTTATTTACAGAATCTTGAATTCATCTAACGATGTTTGAGACAATTACAATAGATCAAAGTCTCTGCTCTCTCAGCGGTAACATTGGTCTTGAGCGTAGCAATATAAACCTTTGCAAGAGTTACCATGTAAGACACTAAGGATCCTACTGTTGATAGCGCTATTGCAGCGATGTCAATATGATACTACTCTCTATATCTCTCTCCTATGCTCATTGTGAAATAAAGACTGAGACCTAAACCAAGATGCAGATTCGCCTGTATAAGAACAGTTGCAAGGAGACCTAAAATCCACAAGTTAATTGTAAGAGCGTTGCAGCTTTTTATTAATAGCCTTGATTACGTAAAGTTCAGCTTCTGGCTCCCCACGCTCGACCTGAAAAGGGGAAAGAAGGAAATCAAGTCAAGGGATGATGGGAAGCAATTGCTGTCCAAGAAATTTTAAAAAAGCAAGCATAGGGGTTCACCTCAACATCATCCAAATCCATATAAACTTCTTTGTGTATGAACTCTTTGGAGATACTCCAACTTTTGACATTTGGTCTTTGAAGAAACGTATCTCTCGTGCCATCTCTACATTTTATAAAATCAAAGTTCAAAGACAAACTTCAGATAGAAACCGATTACAATGAATAATCATGTTGCTGGTAGAGTAATATAAAAGAGCAAGGGAGAGGCTCCCAGAATCTGATGAGACGCACCTCGACAGTGGAGACGCAATTCAACGGTGGAGTCAAATCGATAGAAGAGAGTCGGACAACTTAAGGTTCAGATTGCTCTGAGTCACATCAAAACCGCTTATGGAATAACTTGAACCCGCCTTGATAATATGCTTGTACACAGTGGCTTTTATGAAGATTGACTGCAATACATAAACAAAAGGAGTGATAACCCAAAATAAGGTGAATACGAAAGCTTATCACATAACCGAAACAGAATATACATGCTGAATGCTGAGAGCAGGTCGTCGGTTAGAATTAACGGTGGCCTGCATAATGTTCGCATGAAACAGAGGTTGAAAACTATCAGAAAGAAGAAATATAGAGAAGCTTGCCGGAACTATTTAACGTCACAATTATCAAGAGTCTTAAGAACAGAGACTTACATTTCAACCCAAAATCGAAATCCCATCTCAATCTCTCTAACGGCAGAGAAGAAAAAAAGTTCATGAACCCTAATTTCCAAACGACTTTGCATAAGACTATTAACAGACAGGCTGGATCATTCACAATAATATAAGCCCAAACCCACAACAAAACCCACACCTATAGCCGAACTCAGTTAATGAAACGGAACGTTTAAAAGAAGGGACACGTGTTGCCTTCTCTCTATCATGTTGCCTTCTCTCTGTCCTATTTACTTACGTGGCTGAAGGAGAAGAGAATCTCATTTTCTTTATAGTATAAGATTACGTCCTAGGTTTCTTATCTAACATTTTGGTTCTCATTTATATCGGTTGCTAAACCTCAGCGTTTAAAAACCCGATCTGAAAACTAAACCGAGCAAATTAATGAGTCATAGATTATTGGATCGACCACAAACGAACATATAAAAAATGTTTTATGTTTTAAAAAACATTTGGAAAATAATTAACTTTATTTTTTTTTGAATTTTATTTTCCTTCCACATATAAAATATCAAAAAACAAAATCAGATTTTTAATATTTTTTAACAAGTTAAGAGATATGACATAACATAAAAAACAATCCAAGACTTAAAGTCTATAAGCATTTAAATGTATAATGTGAATACTAAAATTAAAATTATTCTAAATAAAGCAATGTGATATAAATTGTAATAAACTATAAAAAAATAAACTAAATGTCAAACCAAATCTACTAATTTTGTTAATATATTTATAATCCACATGATCTTATGATCATAATTTAGCAGACTCTAAAAATCTAACTGAAAAATCCAAAAAAAACTAAAATTACGTATTAATTCAATCGGGCTCCGGATTTCAGCAGGTTCTAATGGGATTTACCAAACTTTTATATAATGGATTTTTCTTAAAACTCAATCCTGAATACATGCTGGGTCACCGGGTTTGACGTTTCCACCGCGGGTCTGGGTTAGTTTTTAAAACACTAATAAACCCATAAAATAATTATATTTTTCAATTTTGAGTTGTATGGTTCAGATCAGATATATCCGAAGTTAAATCCAAAATTTAAAAGAAAAAAATAAAAAAAAATACTTATTTATATAGAATTAAATATTTAAGGACTTATTTAAAATTTTAAATAATTAGTTTTAGATTTCATTTCAAAAGAAATTTAGAATTGAATATTAGGAATACATGTTTATGTTGATATATTTAGACATTTGGATCGTTTCAGATTTTTTTAATAGTTTTTCATTTTGTTTGAGTTATTCATTTGGGTTCAGTTAATAACATCCTGAGTTCAAATATGATTTCTACCATCATACAAGTTCCATTTTGATATTTCATACATTTCATATCGGGTATGAATCAGGTTTTTGGTTTGGGTTCATTTTAGACTGCGAGTTACGATTTTATGTTGAAATATAGTTTATAATGAAGAGAAAATACAACTATACAACGTTTTTCACCGAAAAATTATCCCGCGCTTTGAAAGCGCGGATCAAAATCTAGTCAATACTATTAAAACAGAAGATTCTTTTTTGAGGTGTCATTCTGTTTCAACAATATTTACGATCTTTTGCCATTGAATCATTTTTAAACTATGCTTCTAATTAAATGATTTTATTTTATTAGGAAATAACATATATTAACCATCGTTGAATCTTTTTCCATTTATTTAGTTGATTGACCATCTAAACGATTTTAATATTGTAAATGAATATATCTGAGTTTTGAAATCTATAAGGAGAAAACTGACATTTAAATACTAAACTTACTGAAATTTGCCAAAAAATACATCAACTCTTCATTAACCTAGAAAAATTACAAACTTACGTTGACTTGGCCGTTTTATATATGAGTTTAATCAACATATGTGAAGTTGTGAACGTTAATTGTCCGTTCACTGTTCACGTCAGAAGAAACTAGTCGTTTCAAAAATAGAATCTCATAACCCAAATCGTTTTCTAACCTACTCTCTTTATTCACATCAGAACCTGAAATCAGCTTCATCTCCTCTAGAGGAGATCTCCTCTCTCCAAATCGACTTCATCTCTTCTCCTAAAATCAATGACTTTATTGGCTGGTTACATGAAAGAGATGAGTTCTGGTCAGATAAAAAACCAATTTTGGAAAGCAAGGTTTCCTTTTAAAATGTATATATGTGATAGGAACATTTGTTTAAGTGGGTAGAAGATTCACTGCTTGACGAGATGGAAGATACAATTTCAAAGCTTGAAAATATGGAGAAAGATAAAAGGTCAAACACCAAGACAAAGTTGATATTTATGTATCTATTATGTTGTATATGGTTGTGCAGCCGTGTATAAAATTCACGTTGAAGATCCTGTCAAGTAGAGGAACAAGCAGCTTGGGAATGAAGTGTTTATTTAGAATCTTAGATGTACATCAGGAGTGCTTGGTGGGTTATAAAAAAGTGGAGCTAAAGCTTTAGTTCAAGATGAAACGTTTGTGTGTGTGTTATATTGCTTGGATTGTAAACTATGTTCTTAGATGTTGAAACAAGACTTGCCTTAACACTTAAATGCATGATTAGCAATTACCATGATAACCCAAAGCTAAATCAGATTCTTAACAAGTCTAAACAAAAAAAAAACAAGGGAAAACAAGATGTTCGCTATAGTCGTCATCTCCTAAATAGGATCAGGTATATTATCTTCTTTCCAACAGTCGTCATCTCTGCTCCCATCATCGTCTCCTCCATCATTCCTTGTGACATCTCCAAAGTGGGTAGATAACACTCACAAGAAATGCCACCAGCGTCTTTTTTCTTCGACATTACTCTCTTCAACTTGCTCTACCAATTCATTATCAGAATCGTCAACAATGGCTTCACAGTCATCATCAAGTACACGTTCATGCTCCTTTCTGTCGGCGTCCACATGGTGCGATCCAGACAAGCCTCAACTTAAGGGATTTTATAATCAACAATGATTCAGCTAGGAGGGTGATCAAGTCACAATCTGATAGGCTGTTTAGAAGCTTCAATGAACCAGCTAGCAAGCATCACGAAGAAATTGGACAAAGAAGGCTTAGGCATCAGAGTTCAATGGAGCAGAGTGTACCATGAATCAAGTGTTGTCTTGGTCTAGGATGGTGAGGCCAAAGCTGCAAGTCTTTAAGTAGTTGATGCAATTCAAACTTGCTCTCCTTCATCTTGTCTTTGCTGCTGATATGAGCTACACTATCCACTCCTCCTTTAAAAGGAATTG
>OVBX01003786.1:0-15987 GCA_900406325.1 Erucastrum elatum | reverse complement strand
GAGACTCGCAGTCATCTGTTCTTTGACTTTTATTACTCGACACAGATTTGGAACACTTATGGAAGGGTTGCTACAAAGCTCTTACACTGCCAACTTGGATGCTTTAGTGGGGATTATATATGACAATTGCATGGAGGCAAAGAAGAGGTTATGTATCAGACGTGCATTACAATGTGCCAATCATTCCATTTAGAGGGATAGAAGCAGGCGTCGACATGGAGAACATGCTAAATTTAGTTTGTGTATTGATCAAAACTATAAACAAATGCATCAAGAACAAGCTTAGTCTACTATTGGTTTTCGACGATTGTGAAAGAGTAAGAAGTAGGTTAGATTACAGTTAAGCTTTTGCTGCACTTGATGTAAATTTTTTTTTTTTTGATGAATACAAATTTAACATTTATTCAAAAAAAATATATATAACTTGTTTTGCAAATTACACAATTTAAAAAATATTTTTAGAATCATCAAATAAGCAAGACTAACTAGAATAAATACATTTTCAACAGAGAAAAGTAATTAATAAATTATTTAAAAATACTAAATTGATAAAATAAAATAAATCTAGCTTACATAAAGAAATATTATTAAAATCAAAGTTGTAAACCAAGATAATATTAGTAAATTAACTTAGATACAAATACTATTACTTATGTTATATATTTTATAGATAACTATACTACTATTTGCATTTACAGTAGAAAATCTATAAATTAATACTCAATGAATTAATAAACACCCTAAATTAATATAATTCTCTGGTCTCAAGTTGAACCATTTTAAAATTTTGACATAAATTGATAAAATAATAACATAATAAAGTTTCAGAAAATTCTATATAAATATATGATCCCATTAAGATTATAAATTAATAATATATATGTATACACATTTTATATAAGTACAAACCAACCATTATATTATTAGTTTTATATTTACAATATAGTTATTATTATATTTTCTCAACATTTAATATATTTTAATGAGCTTTTGTATGATTATATCTAAAAAACTTTAAATTATATGAAACATATTTTATAAACACCAAATAATATAATAAAACTAAAAAATGTATAATTTCAAAATATTAATTAGTGTATACACACTAAATTTTAGGAAAATATATCTTAAAATAAAAAAAAAAAATCTAAAAAGAATATTTTTTTTTTAAATTAATAACTCTATAATTAATAAAATATCAAATTCACAATAGTATTAATTTATAGAGTTCTTACTGTATATTGTAAAAACAATTTCAATCAAACTATCGATTAATAACATAATCATATCCATATATTGCGGGTTATAGATAATAACATCCATATGATTTACTTGATATTAACAATATCCAAACTATATACCTTACTTTAGTTGGTTCGGTTTGGTTTTACATAATTGAATACCCCTACCTAAAATGGACAAATTCTACAGTATTCAGATCCGAATTATATACTCAAAGGGATCCCAACTTGATTTATTCAAAGAACCGATACAAAAATGAAAACCATATTGGTATATAAAGATGTATATAAATTATTAGTCATAATAATATTTACAAAATCTCAATATTATATTAAAGTTATAAATTTAAATACAGTAAAACCTCTATAAATTAATATTGTTGAGATTTTAAAATTTTATTAATTTATAGAAATATTAATTTACAAAAGTTTCATTTTTAGATATTTCCTATTTTTTTAAAAAAATATTGTTTATAAAATTAAAAAATATTTGATACCATATATACATTATTTACATTTTGGAAGTTTAACTTTCAAATTTTTTTATTATCTTATTTGGTGTATAATTTTACGTTTCATAGAATTATTATGTGATTTTTGATATAACTTTACTAAATATTATCAAAATATATTGAAATGTTAAGAAAAATAGATGAATTTTCATTGTAAATATAAAACCAACAATATAATATTTAATTTTTACTTATATTAAAAAATATTTATTTATAGACTATTAATTTATGATTTTAATGCGATTATATATTTACATGTGAGTTCTAAAATATTATTATCTTATTATTTATCAATTTGTATCATATTTACACTAGCCCAAGTTGGGACCGCCAAAATTTATTAATTTATAGAGATTATTAATTTATCAAGTATTAATTTATAGAGGTTTTAATGTATATATCATTTTCGATATTTTGGATAAATTTGAATAATTTATGTATATACTAGAACCAGATTATATTTATTGTTACTTTTGGATAAAAATAATTGATATGAAAGTATCTGATGAGTATATGAGTAAATATTGGATCTTAAATATATAATCAAGCCAAATTCAACCCAAACTAATAAATTCCCGAATGAATCATAAATATTTGATAACATAATATATAAAACTTATAAAAAATCTCTGAATTTATATGGATGTCGAAACTTCATGCCTAATTGAAATTATTTCCAAAATAATAATAAGATATTATATATGGGTAAAGTTCTTTACGAGAAATTTATAATTAAAAATTTATCGATACTATTTTCAGAATTACGGTTTGATATATTATTAAATGAACCAATTTAATAACAAAAATAAAAAAGGATTTTTGACTAAACATTTTGGAAAATGGTTTAAAATTACCTAAATCAAAGAGATATATATGACGTTTCTCAAATTAACTTTTAAGTTACTTTCTCAGATAAGAAGTTTATTGTAGTAACTGAAAATTGAATCCACAAAGAGCATGAACATACAATAGACTGGAGATATACTAAACTATAGAAATATATCTGTTTAATAAAAAAATTTAATTTGATCTGGGAGCAGAAAAAAAATCTTAGTCTAGAAACCAATGTTTCTGTCCAGATCCTTTTGTGTCCAGATCCTTTTGTGTCTCATTATCAGGCTGAAAAGGGGAGGAATATTGAGGCTGTGGATCATCATGAGGCTGTCCTTTCAAAGCTTCCAATTGTGCTCTTAAGTCAAAAATCGTTTTGTCTTGTTGATCGGATTTTTTCTTCAATAACTCCACTTCTCTTTGAATTATCTCATCTTCTCCCACCTCCAGGTTTGTCTCTAAATTATCCTCATTTCTTTCCCTTGTGTTCTCTTTGACTTCAACAACCCGGTTGGATTGATCTTTTTCGTAGAGATGATCCCAAAAAAAATTATTTTGTTCCATCAAAACAAGTTTCCAGTTGTTGATGGTGGAATGATCTGTTTCGGGTTCTTGGACTTCTGCCACCAGATGATGCTCATCAATCGTAGGTACCAAAATAGACTCGATGTCCTGTAAAAATAAAAAGCAATAAGTCTTTTGTACGTCTTCATTAAGTCTTTGATGAGTTTTTCTGCCTCATCCGCTTATCAGTTGTACCAGCATACCAAAATCAAACCAGCATATTATACAACATATTATGCATTTCAAACTAAGAAACCAGCGTACCAAAATCAAACTAACCTTATCAGTTCCTAATGATTTGTAAATGCCATTCAGTGAAAAGCCTTTTTCGCCTATTTTGCAAAATTCCATCTTACACATCCGTGGACATGTATTCACTGCTCCTCGTATAGACAATCGATATTTGCTCTTGAGGTTTGCAATACACCCAAAAGGAAATATCTGCAGAGTTCAAAAATAAGTCAGTGAATTCAAGGTCTTTGATTCAGAAAGAAAGTACAACGCAGAAGAAACCTCAAAGTCAGAAAGAAACCTCTAAGGGAGTAATGAAGCAGTGTAAATTCCAACTATTCAAGGAAGCCTTGGAACGCTCCGAAGGCTCTTTCATCTCGTCTGCCAGGATATATAAGCATTACTTAAATGACAGAGTACCCCACATAAAGGTCTTACACAGATCTAAATGGTTCACTAACTTAAGGAAGAAGTGGTCTAAAAGACCTTTTCCTTTATTCTTCCTTCTTATAATGATAGATCATATGAAGTATAACAATGTCATTTTCACAAGATCTTCATTATCCTCAGCCATTGACATGAGTTTTTCTTTACCTGAAAGATCAACCTTATATATGTCTATAAAGTTCCTATGAGCGAAACTGAGACTTAAACTATGCTTCTCTGCAAAGCTTTTCTTTGACGGGAGTTCACCGCAACACAATCTCGTTAAGAAGGCATGTTCTCTAATGGAATATCCAACTGGGATGCCATTAACAACAAGCCACCACTGATTATCCTTGATGTAAGCAGTTCTAATAGCTAAAGCCCACAGTCCCATGAGTTTATGAGAGCTGTATCTAGGCACATGAAAAAATGCTTAAACTGTGTGTGATGGTGAAACCAAGCAATGTTATCCTGCAGCTTTGTCTCTATTACATAAAGTGTGTCCTTAACCCGTCACGACGTTCCCATTCTACACATCTGCCTATAACAGGACGTATCAAATAACATTTATGGGGGAGGAACATACTCTGTACCCATCAAACCCCTAGCATATCAACATTTCAAAATTTCAACCCAAATCCACAACCCAAATACACAACACAAATCCACAATTCAATTGATCCACTTACCTATTGTCAGAGACTCCGACCATCGAACTAGGGCTCCAGAGGTCTTCGGCCATCGAACTCGGGTTCCGGGGGTCTGTGTCGTTAAAGTCTCTGGCCATCGAACTAGGGTTCCGGTACTCACCTGAAATCTTCTTAGTAGTAAACTTTTTTTTAATCTCAGCCATATATGTGCGGATTGGTGGTTGTTTGAGCCGTATATGTGTTTCGTGAAGTCTTTCGTAAGTCTTTAGTAAGTCTTCCATAAGTCTTTACACTAGAGCCCATCTAAAATATTGTCAAAATATATAATTTAAAGCCTGAATTTTGTAGTTGGACTTCGTTAGAACTGAGTTTATAATTTTGTAGTTGGGCTTCGTTAGAACTGAGTTTCTTTGTCTTCTCCGACGATTCTAGGTTACCATTTTCAATTCGAGACTTCGGCAAACTTGAGCACGATGTGAGTTCATATTCGGATTATCATTATTCTTTGAATTTGAGTGTCGAATATGTCGTTTTTGATTCTGGGTTCGTTTATTCTTTGCATAGTTTGATCCATCGTTTGAGTCTCGAGTCATAGTCCGATGATGTCTAAGAGATTCTGGGTGCTTTAAAGTTTGTCTTAGTTCCTTTTGGTTGTTTTTTGTGCTATCGTTGACCTTACCTTAGTAACTACGCTGTGATTGATTCATTTGATTAAGGTTTTGGCCCACCAAAAGAGACTGTTAATGATTGTTAGAGATTGCTAATGATTGTTTTTTTTCTTCTGGAAATGTTGCAGAAGTCTGCTGTTGGAGAGTAAGTTGTTTTTTCTTTTTGGTTAGATTAAGGACTTTTACAAGAGATATACATATTGGATTCACATATAAGCGTTTTTCTTCTCTTGTTGTATTTTCATATTTAAAGAAGCTAAAGGTGAGATGAGTAACTTGATGAGAAAAAATAATTAAATGTTAGTTACATAACTCTGGTAGTCTGGTTTACATTTTGATAAAATACGATAGGGTATTGGAGAAAAGCGAGCTACTTATATAGTTGAGTTAACTTCGTCTGTGCTAGTTTAGATCCATGTAATGAATTTAGATTAGTATACACAATAAATTAGTACACATCATATCAGTTGTCTTAGTCTCAAAAGTAAATGTTATGTTTGTTTTTTACAATAATCTATTTGGACAGAACCTAGTTCTTAAGGATCCAAACTGGAACATGATTGGTATGTTATATCCAGTGTGACAACACAGAAACATGATTGATATGTTATATCCATGTATTGTTTTTTACAGGACAATGTCTCAATTTGGATGCCCAGACCAATTTTCATTTAACAAGGAGTCATGCCTTTGTGATTCTAGTCGCGGATCCGGATTACTAATAAGATTTTAGAAAAAAATATATCTGATCTGGACAGCCGGAAAATATATATCTGAGTTTATGAGAAAGAAGCAAAATCTTATTAGTAATCCGGATCCGCGACTAAAATCACAGAGGCATGACTCCCTGTTAAATGAAAGTTGGTCGGACATCCAAATTGAAACATTATCCTATAAAAAAAATACATGGATATAACATACCAATCATGTTTCTGTGTTGTCATACTGGATATAACATACCAATCATGTTTCAGTTCGGATCTTTAAGAACTAGGTTCTGTCCAAATAGATTGTTGTAAAAAGCAAACATAACAGTACTTTTGAGACTAAGACAACTGATATGATGTGTACTAATTTATTGTGTATACTAGTCTAAATTCATTACATGGATCTAAACTAACACATACCAAGTTAACTCAACTATGTAAGTAACTCGCTTTTTTCCAATACCCTATCGTATTTTATCAAAATGTAAACCAGAATACCAGAGTTATGTAACTACCCCTTGAATATAAAAACATTTAATTATTTTTTTCTCACCAAGTTACTCATCTCACCTTTAGCTTCTTCAAATATGAAAACACAACAAGAGAAGAAAAACTCTTAGATGTGAATCCAATATGTATATCTCTTGTAAAAATCCTTAATCTAGCCAAAAAGAGAAAACAACTTACTCTCCAACTGTAGACTTCTGCAACATTTCCAAAAGAGAAAAAAACAATCATTAGCAATCTATTACAATCATTAGCAATCTCTTTTGCTGGGCAAAAACCTTAATCAACTGAATCAATCACAGTGTAGTTACTAAAGTAAGGTCAACGATAACACAAAAAATAACCAAAAGGAACTAAGACAAACTTTAAAGCACCCTAAATCTCTTAGACATCATCGGACTATGACTCGAGACTCAAACGATGGATCAAACTATGCAAAGAATAAACGAACCCAGAATCAAAAACAACATATTCGACACTCAAATTCAAAGAACATTGATAATCCGGATATGAACTCACATCGTGCTCAAGTTTGTCGAAGTCTCGAATTGAAAATGGAAACCTAGAATTGTCGGAGAAGACAAAGAAACATTTTTTTTAAAATTGTGAAAATGAAACCCAAAATTATACATTCAGTTCTAACGAAGCCCAACTACAAAATTCGGGCTTTAAATTATATATTTTGACAAAGTTTTAGATGGGCTCTACTGTAAAGACTTATGGAAGACTTACTAAAGACTTACGAAAGACTTCACCAAACACATATACAGCTCAAACAACCACCAATCCGCACATATACGGTTGAGATTTAAAAACAAAATTTACTGTTAAGAAGATTTCAGGCGAGTACCGGAACCCTAGTTCGATGGCCAGAGTCTTTAACGACACAGACCCCCAAAACCTGAGTTCAATGGCCGAAGACCTTCGGAACCCTAGTTCGATGGGCGGAGTCTCTGACAACAGGTAAGTGGATCAATTGAATTGTTGATTTGTGTTGTGTATTTGGGTTTTGGATTTGGGTTGAAATTTTGGAATGTTGATATGCTAGGGGTTTGATGGGTACAGAGTCTGTTCCTCCGCCAGAAATGTTATTTGATCCGTCCTGTTATAGGCAGATGTGTAGAATGGGAACGTCATGCCGGGTTAAGGACACACTTGATGTAATAGAGACAAAGCTGGAGGATAAGATTGCTTGGTTTCACCATCACCCACAGTTTAAGCATGTTTTTCATATGCCTAGATACAGCTCTCATAAACTCATGGGATTGTGGGCTTTAGCTATTAGAACTGCTTACATCCAGGATAATTAGTGGTGGCCTGTTGTTAATGGCATCTCAATTAGATATTCCATTAGGGAACATGCCTTGTTAATGGGATTGTGCTGCGATGAACTCCCGTCAAAGAAAAGCTTTGCAGAGAAGAATAGTTTAAGTCTCAGTATATGAACATTTTAGACATAGATAAGGTTGATCTTTCAGGCGTTAAATAAAAACTCATGTCAATGGCTGAGGATAATGAAGATCTTTTGAAAATGGCATTGTTATACTTCATAGGATCTATCATTATAAGAAGGAAGAATATAGGAAAATATCTTTTAGACCCCTTCTTCCTTAAGTTAGTGAACCATTTAGATCTGTGTAATACCTTTCCGTGGGGTACTCTGTCATTTAAGTACTGCTTAGATATCCTGGCAGACAAGGTGAAAGAGCATTCGGAGCGTTCCAAGCCTTCCTTGAATAGTTGGAATTTACCTTGCTTTATTACTCCCTTAGAGGTTTCTTTCTGATTTTGAGGTTTCTTTCTGCGTTGTACTTTCTTTCTGAATCAAAGACTTTGAATTCACTGACTTATTTTTGAACTCTGCAGATATTTCCTTTTGCGTGTATTGCAAACCTCAAGAGCAAATATTGATTTCATGTACGAGGAGCAGTGAATACATGTCCATGGATGTGTAAGATGAAATTTTGCAAAACGGGCGACAAAAGGCTTTTCACTGAATGGCAAATACAAATCATTAGGAACTGATAAGGTTAGTTTGATTTTGGTTTGCTGGTTTCTTAGTTTGAAATGTATAACAGTATAATATACTGGTTTGATTTTGGTATGCTGGTACAACTGATAAGCGGATGAGGCAGAAAAACTCATCAAAGACTTAAGGAAGACGTACAAAAGACTTATTGCTTTTTATTTTTACAGGACATCAAGTATATTTTGGTACCTACGATTGATGAGCATCATCTGGTAGCAGAAGTCCAAGAACCCGAAACAGATAATTCCACCATCAACAACTGGAAACTTGTTTTGATGGAACAAAAGAAAATTTGCTGGGATCATCTCTACGAAAAAGATCAATCCAACCAGGTTGTTGAAGTCAAAGAGAACACAAGAGAAAGAAATGGAGATAATTTAGAGACAAACCTGGAGGTGGGAGAAGATGAGATAATTCAAAGAGAAGTGGAGTTATTGAAGAAGAAATCCGATCAACAAGACAAAACGATTTTTAACTTAAGAGCACAATCGGAAGCTTTGAAAGGACAGCCTCGTGATGATCCACAGCCTCATTATTCCTCCCCTTTTCAGCCTCAACAACCAGGCCCGTTGTTGTTGATCAAACAAATAACTATGTTTTCTCTCCCAGGCACGTGAGTCGAGAACGGTCCGTACCTAGCAATCTTCTAGCACACGGTTTCTAATTACCACCTCTTTCTTTCCGTTTTTGGCATAATACCACCTACCTTTTCCTTCCCTTTTCAGCGGGTAATTTTGTGCACTCTCCATCGAAAAGATCACCGGAGATCCTTGGACCGTCACTGAGTCGACAATACTCCTCTGTGACGGGTCCCTCTCCGCTACCTGCCTCCCTCACCTTACGGCCCTTTTGCTTCAACTAAGTTCTTGTGTACTGATGGCAACACGCTCCTCTACAGAATTTCGCTTCTCTGCTAAGGAACCTCAACGCCGCCGCCGCATCAAGGCTCCTGAGCTCGACACCTCTTCTCTCATCAAAGACACCTCTTCCCATCGTTCCCATCTCAGATCCCGTTCTGGATCCGCCTTCATGGACTACCTCTACACTACTGGCATGAAAAAGCTCTATACAACATATGCCTTGACCTAGGCTCCCTAGAGGACTACTCTATTACCCAAACCTCAGTCAAAATCAGAGTTGTTCTCGATGTTTTCCAACCTATCGGGAAGGAGGTTTTTTTGACTTCTCATCTGGAAAAGAACTGGTCCTTCAGGTGGAATACGAAAACTTGGGTCGACACTGCTCAACCTGCCACAGCCTCCTAAGCGATGCTGGTCTCTGTCCCAACCGAACCAATCGCCTTGTGAATGCTACTCCACTTCAACACCAGTCTAGGGAGATACCTGAAAGGGAGGGAGACCAACCTGTCCCAAAATCTAAACTAAATCTAGACTTCAGTCAACGTGTTGATCGACATGGTAGATCCTTTGGAGAAGACTCCCTCCTATTAACATAGGTGCACCGCTACAAAACAAACCCACTCCACTTGTTGGTACACTCCCTTCCGATGATACCCTAGCTAGAGGCACGGATCGTCATTTCACTTCTCACTCCCCTCCAAGATCTCGTCCTCGACGGCTTCAGGAGGCGCGTCACCCCGTCCTCCGCTCTCCTTCTGATTGCCCACGACATTCCCAACAGCAATGGAGGGAAAAAGTGAAAGAACTTCCTCCGCCCCCGGAGATACATCAAAAATTTCCTTCCCTACCACCATTTCCTGTAGAGCTTCCTGCCTTGAGACCTCTGTTGAAAGAAACCTGGCTCTCTTCGACTTCCAACAACTCCCCCTTCTGCCCCCGATACCCTCAAGAGAGGAGGTTCTCAATGACCTCCATGAAGTCACATTGCAGTACACCAGTTGCGCCGATCCTGCTGAGAGTGCAGCTCGCAGACAACGAGTAATCCAGAGTGATCTGGAGGGGCTTGATGAAAGAACAGCTGAATCTATCATAGCAGTTGCAACGCACAAACACAATGCAATTCTCCTTGGTAGCTCATCAAGAGGAGACGATTTGCGATTGGAAAACATGGTGCTACCAACTGCAGTTAATCAACAATTACCACCAACTGGAACAAAAAGTGCGCGAAAAAGGGGAAGGCCAGCCAAGAAAGTTGCTGCAAGCCCCAAAGTATTTGTGGGAGCTGGCTTTAGTAGAATACTACTCTCAGAGTCTCAAGCCTCTCCTTATGGAATGCGTGTACATGGAACATCACAGAGGCCGCAGCGATCCTCTACCTCACGTCCAGAGCCTCTTGCCTCTACAAGGCAACCAAACGCTCTCCCCGCAGTTCAATCTTAGGGTTTTCGGTTGGAGGACGACCTCCTTCCTTAGGCATCTTGAGCCGGAACTGTTGTGGTCTTAGGAATCCCAGAACAGTCCAAAGGCTCTTATATCTCAATAAACAATATTCCCCTGACCTTATTTTTCTCCAAAAGACAAAGAATTCTGATGATGTTGTTTTAAAGAAGCTTGAGGATCTGCAATTTACTTCCCACTGCCTGGTTTCTCAAGTATCCCCGGGATCAAGTGGTTTGGCTCTCTTATGAAAGTCGGATATTCAAGTCCATATCCTATCAACAAGCCCCCACTTCATTGATACACGAGTCTCCTACAAAAAAGAATGTTTCTTCAGTACATTTGTGTATGGGGCCCTGAGATCTCTAATAGACAAAATGTGTGGGATCAACTTACAGACCTTGCTGCGCGGAGAGATACCCTTTGGTTCCTAACATGAGATTTTAGCGAGATTATAGACAACTCCGAGAAATCGGGGGGTAAGGAAAGATCTGAGAGCTCTTTTAGAAACTTTAGAATCTTTCTCTCAGCATGTGACCTCTTTGACCTGAGACACTCAGGTAACTTCCTCTCCTGGAGAGGCACGAGATACAAACACGTCGTTCACTGCAAACTTGACCGAGCACTAGCCAACAACAGTTTGTCAGAAAGGTATCCCTTGGGGTGCTGTCATTACCTACCGTTAAGAGTCTGATCACAGACTGATCTTCTCCTCGTTTACCCCCATAAATAAAAAACGGTGTCGTTGCTTCAGATATGATCGGAGACTACACCATAATGAGGAAGTGCGTTTGCTTGTGGAACAGACTTGGACATCTTCTGCTGAATGCTCAGTTTCAACTAGAATATCAAACTGTAGACGAGCCATATCTAAGTGGAGCAAAGATCACTACGCCAACAGTAAGAAGGATATAGTGAGATTACAACTATCTCTAGATGCAGCCATGTCTGATCCCGCTGTGGATGATCAGCTAATCTCCTCCATCAACCAAAATCTCCTCCTTGCCTATAATTCTGGGGAAGAGTTTTGGAAACAACGTAGCAGACAGTTGTGGCTGGCTCTTGGTGACCTCAACACGGGTTACTTTCACGCCTCGACGAAGAGCAGACGAGTTCGCAATCGCCTCTCTGTAATTGAAGATTATAATGGTATTCAACACGCCGATGATGGGAAAATTGCAAACGTTATCTCTCAAAACCCTAAATCCATCTTTACCTCCTCCAATCCACAAGTTTTTGAGGTAGTCAATAGAGCCCTCAAACCCTATATCTCTCCGGCCATGAACGACAAGTTGACTGCTCTTCCTTCGGATAGTGAGATCAAGGGTGCTATGTTTGCAATACATCCCGACAAAGCTCCAGGGGCAGATGCTTTCTCTGCCAGCTTCTTCCAGTCAAGCTGGGACTCAGTAGGTCCTGCTATCTGCTGCGAGATCAGATCCTTCTTTGCGTCTGGGTCTCTACCAATCAAGATTAATAATACGCACATTAAACTCATTCCAAGGATAATCGCACCAATAAAAGTCTCTGATTACAGACTCATTGCTTTATGCAACATCTACTATAAGGCTATCTCTAATCTACTGGCTCTACGACTAAAGTCTGTCCTAAACGAAATTATCTCAGAGTTTCAGTCAGCCTTTTTTCCCGATGGAGCTATATCATATAACGTCTTGATCACCCATGAGGTTCTACATTACCTGAAAACTTCAGAAGCGGAGAAACACTGCTTCATGGCTGTAAAAACCGACATTAGCAAAGCGTACGATCGCCTGGAGTGGCCTTTTATTAGGCAGGTCTTAGAGTCTCTTAGATTTTCTCAAATTTGGATCGATTGGGTTCTCCAATGTATCTCTACTGTCTCGTATTCCTTCCTCGTCAATAATGAGGTGATGGGGGAGGTCATCCCTCAGAGATAAATCCGGCAAGGGGATCCCTTACCATCCTACATCTTCATTCTCTGCGCTGAAGTCCTTTCTGGTCTTTGTGTTAAAGCACAAGAAGATGGGTCATTAGTTGGTGTTAAAATTGCTACTACCTATCCTAGATTAAACCACCTACTCTTCGCAGATGATACCATGATCTTCACTAGAATGAATCACCAAAGCTGCACTACACTCCTAAAGATCCTATGTGACAATGAGATGGCTTCTGGACAGAAGATAAACCTAGACAAATCCTCTATTTATTTCTCTAGAAAGACACCTCAAGTGGAGCGTACACGGGTAAAAGCTCACTTAGGAATAAGCAAAGAAAGAGGAGTCGGGAAATATTTGGGTTTACCTGACCACTTTGGCAGAAAGAAGAGGGATCTCTTTGCCTCCATCATCACCCGCATGAAGCAAATTGCACAAGGCTGGTCATCATTCTCTCCACAGCAGGGAAAATGGTTATGCTACAGTATGTACTGTCAGCTATCCCCTCCTTTGCCATGTCCTGTTTCAAGCTACCTGTAGGATTATGCAACCAAATTCAGTCAGTTCTCACACGCTTTTGGTGGGATGACAGCAAAGGAAAGAGAAAAATCTGCTGGCTTGCTGGGATAAGGTCACAAAACCTAAAAGCATGGGCGGACTTGGTTTCAGGGACGTACAACTCTTTAATCAAGATTTACTTGGTAAGATCGCTTGGAGGATTCTCACTAAACCGAACTGCCTTCTAGCTCGCATCCTACATGAAAAGTACTGCAACAACGACCCCTTTCTATCTATTAAAGCTAGCACTAGCTCATCTCATGGTTGAAAGGGGATACTCTGGGGCAGAGACCTATTGCTCAGTCATCTAGGGAAAGCTATTGGGGATGGAAGCACTACTAGGGTCTTTAAAGATTCTTGGATCAGCCCTAAAGACAACTTACGCCCCTTTGGACCAACGACCCTAGACGATCAAGACCTCCTTGTCTCAGACCTCCTATCTAGAGAAACAAAGGAATGGAACGTAGGAAAGATTAACAACCTCCTCCATGGATTGGATCACCTCATCGTACAGATTAAACCAAGCATCCTGGAGGCTGCAGATTCATATATTTGGCCCCTCCAGAAATCAAGGAAGTACTCCACGAAGTCTGGATACTACTCAATAGTGCAAACGGAGGCTCCTGATATCTCATCTACTCCTC
Source organism: Erucastrum elatum (assembly GCA_900406325.1). Lineage (NCBI taxonomy): Eukaryota > Viridiplantae > Streptophyta > Magnoliopsida > Brassicales > Brassicaceae > Erucastrum > Erucastrum elatum. Next base: position 2,206 of record OVBX01003786.1, on the reverse strand, counting down.
AGATAACCCCCCTGGAGTGGAAGAAATTGGTTTGGGCCCCTCACATGTCCCCAATGGTGCTCAAGCTCTTCCTCTGGAAGATCCTCAATGGTGCTCTACCCACAGGCAAAAACCTGCAAAAAAAGGGTATGTTATCTAATACGATGAGTCCAAGGTGTGGAGATAGAGAAACTGTGATGCACCTATTTTTTCATTGTCGCTTTCCGCAAGACATGTGGCAGCAAACACCATGGGAATCGACCATCGACTCTTCCCTCTGTGCCTCTTTCATTGAAGAGCTCAATCTCTCGACCCACCACAGGCTCTTCCCACCCACAGAAATCACTATCAATATCTTCCCATGAATTGTCTGGTTCTTGTGGATCAGCCGCAATCAACTAACCTTTGAACGCAGGTCTTCATCGCCCACTGAGATTCTGTCTAAAGCTCTTCGTGCGGCACAAGAATGGGAACAAGCACAGCCTCCATGTATTTCGAAGCCTCCCCACACTCGGAGGTTGTCGCCGATCACCAATCTCCCAATCAATACTATCACTTGCAACACTGATGGAGCGTCAAGAATCAATTCACGAGAGAAAGGTACGGGTTGGATTTTCATGGATTCCACTAATGAAATCGGCCGAGGGGGAAATCCCTATCATAACGTGTCCTCAGCTCTTATGGCAGAAACCCTAGCGATTAGAGATGCCCTCCTCCATGCTTTCACAGCCGGTTACACCTCAATCTGGCTCCGATCAGATGCTCAAACACTCACACAGCGATTCAATCGAAACAAGGACCAACAGAGCTCCACGACGTCATGTCGGACATTGCTTCGATCTCTATTTCCTTTACTTTCTGTGTTTTTTCTCATGTTTCTAGATTGACCAATGGGCCTACTGATTTCATCGCAAAAGCCCATTGTATCTGCAAACTTTGTATTAGCCCGTCAAGGCTCCTTTAATATATTTCTTGTTGCTCAAAAAAAAATCTAGAAACCAGAAATCGTCTAGACGAAAAGAATAAGATTGGCATCCTGCTGACTTTCTGAATTTATTATCCCCAACTATACATATATTTTTGATGACTTTTAGAAATACCACTAACTTCTCTAGTTAGTTCCGAAAGTATTATTATCACTCATTTTTAAGAGTACTAGTATGATACAAAAATCAATATTATAGATTTATAATATACTCATACCATTGGGTGACTAACTTTCCTTTAACACAATCCAACAAATCAACAAACAAAAGAAACACATGACGAGTATGGCATTTTCTATCCTCTATATATTATTTATTATTTGAGAAGTGATTTTTTCAAATGTCTTCTGTACAATCAGTTTCACAAAAACAAATATAACATAACTACTAAAATTGATGACATGGCTTCCGAAAAAAATATGACATGAAAAATTTCATTCAATGTTGATTTATATTTTTGCTAAACTTTTTATAATATAGTAATAACTTATACATTTCATTTAATATTGATATTTATTTTTGGTAAACATTTTAGAATATTATAATAACGCATACATTATATTTAATATTGATATTTATTTTTGGTAAACCTTTTTTAAATATGGTAATATTTCATACATCATCTATAAGATAAATATATTCATATATAACATTACAAATTTTGGAATATTATTTTATTTTATTTTATTTTTTATAGTTATACAATTATATTACTAAAATTTTCAAAATTTGCTACAATTTTTAAAAATTTAGATTTCTTATCATAAAATCATTAGATTCTTATATATCTACAAATTTTATAAATATTTTTAGTTTACATTTTTGATAATTATACAATTTTATATCATTTTTTTAGTTTTATACAAATTGATTTAATAAATCTAAAAATATAAATATATAGAAAAAATTATCTAAGATTACAATTTAAATATATACAAATATATTCTTGAATATATTTTTAGATAAAAAAATATTTTATCAGAATTTAATATTTAACTAAATCAAATCGATATGTAATATTAGTAAACATAGTAAACTTTATAATATTTAATAAAATTTAATTTTAAATATATACTCAATTTTAAAAAAAAATTACACATGGTGCAGGAAAACACCTAGTATCTCGTATTATCTCGGACGATAGGAAGCAAATTATCTAGTTATGGAACTGCATTTTAATCAAAGACAACAAAAATACAATAATCCATCTTCTTATAAATTGCAGTTGCACTTTCTTGCAC
>OVBX01003785.1:1377-15988 GCA_900406325.1 Erucastrum elatum | reverse complement strand
TATATATATATATATATTTTTTTTACAATTTGTAAATATTTACCTGACTCTCCTCTATGTATGGTCGTAGATCCCCGTGGAGGTCCTCATAGGCGTCACTATAACAGGGATCCCTATCGTACGTGTTAATTTTTTTATCCCTTCTAAATAAATTAATCAGTACTATATGTTTGGTTTATTAATTCGTCATTGTGGTAATTCCTATATGTGTGGAAGCGCAGACCCGGATTTATCGGGTCCGGTGTTGATGCCTCAACCGTTTGTGCGTGAAGGAACGGCTACGGCTTATGAGTCAAAGCAGCTCGGTAACGGCGGCTTATTCGTTCGTTTGGACATGCCCGGCGTTCCAAAAGACCGCTTCATCGTCTCTGTTTCGGGCGGGAGAGTGAAGGTGACCGGTCAAGCTCCTGCCGTTAGCAATGACTCAGGTGGTCGGTTCTACTCTTGTTACGTGGCTACTCTCTCTGCTCCTGTTGACGTTCCTAGCCGTCCGATCAAAACTATCATCAAGAACGGTGTCATTCGTCTCATTATCCCTCCCGTTTGATGTGAAAAAAACGCGTTTGCGTTTGAAATAATTTGTGTTCCGTGGTGGACCCCAGTTATGTCGTTATTTTGAGGATTATGTCATTTTATTTGATGGACTTTTGTTGGATATGTTCGCAACTGTTTTTGTTAAAGCCATTTCCCTCTATGCACGAGTCACGTTTTAACAACATTCGATTTCATTACTTAAGAGTGCTTGCTAGGATTATACAAGTTCAACAAAGCTAGAGGTAAAACCGTACCAATAAAATCGAAATCACGAGAGACTAAACAAATCAACAACAATCAATTTCATTACTCAGACTTCAACAAAACAAAAACATCAATCTAAAGGTAAAACAGAGTAAACGTAGAAGAAGATAAAGACTGAAACTCTGAATAATCTTTCTCAAATGTTTTAGGTAACATTTATACAATGAGATTATATCTAAAGACATTAGAGAAGGATCTAGAGAAAAGACAGCTGTCTCCTTATTAGCTTTCAACGGTCAAGAGATCATATCTGTTGTGCAGCTGTAACATCTGCTTTTCCGTACTCTTTGAGCAGCTTCCTTGAACTCTGTTTGTGCAGAGACAGCTTCAGTTTGTTTGTCTTTACTCATTTTCTGAGTGGGCTCTGCAGTGGGCTTCTCCAAATGTTACCGTTTATAACAAAAACATCAAATTTTCAGTTCTTTTTCTTTCAAGAGAGTTAGTTGAATTATTTGCAAGTTGCAACTATTTTTTCTTAATTCAAATGGTCGTTCATCCAATTATTCCTTAAGTTGCGTGGAAAAATAAAAAGCAGCTTAAAATCTATATGGTTGATGGAGGAGGACAGTCATAGAGCAGTTCGAGCGGTTTTTTGCTTGCCGTTTAAAGCCCATGCATGTACGAGTAATTAAACATTTAAAGCCTCTTTTTATTATGGAGTAGTGCTAATTTTACATTAGCCTCAAACATCCTTAGATAAAACCTTACATATTATGAAACACGCGATGAGGTGTGGTGTGTTGACATGTATCGACAATCCACACTCATACATTCGAAAGTTTCGTTTGGGATCTAGTAGTAGGGTCCAGGCATGGTCTTCTGGAAGGGACAAACGCTAACTTGGCGGATGTTGCAAACTCTAGGTAAGTGGGTAGCGGTCTGATAGATGCGGCTCACCATTTGCTGGTGTCCCTGCTGCTGTCCCTGTTGTTGGATTTGCTGTTTAACCGCTTTGGATGCTCCTTTCAAGGTTGGGCAAACGCAAATTGGCTCCTCCTGGTGGAGCTCGTTACAGCACTGTTGGAGTAGAGGGGGTCTCTGCTGGGGACCCTGGGGGTTCTCCATGTCGTCTTCAAAGTCAAACTCACCGTCGAGGGTCCAGCTAGGACCACCACGGGACTGCATTGCTTGCTTGTGGAGCCATTGCTGGCAAGCTCTTAGGTGCTGTGCTTGCTGAAACTCCTTCCTACATTTTGGAATCCTGAACGGGCCGGCTGGGTTCGTGGAATCATCTTCGTCGAACTCGACCACGGTTCGGTAGATGGAGGCGTTGGTGAGAAGGAAGAAGAAGGCGAGAGTTGCCGAGACGAGGAAGAGCTTGTTAGCCATTTGTTTTGGATTTTAACCTTGCTTGTATTGATGAATTTTGGTTTGAGTATAAGAGTGAAGGGGATGAGTTAATTTATAGGGGATAGAGGAGAAGTGCATGGCGATCACGTGTAATAATGCATGCACGCATGTGATTGTTAGTGTGTGCTGTGAGGGAGATGCTCTTAGGTGTTTGAAGGGAGTGACAAGTGACGAACAAAAACAGTCCTCCGCGTCTGCATGCTATGTGTAACGTGTAGCTAATGTTCTGGCATGGCATCTTATGAACGACTCTTTAAGAAAGAAGGTAAAACTTAAGTTCATAAAATACAAAACATTCACTAAGTTGGTTTAAAAGGGGATGGGAGTCTGTAAAGTTTAGAGGTAGTACAGTTGGGAATATAAATTGAAAGCTTAATCAGAAATATAGAAGTTAAATTGATTTAGTCACGGTCAATATAAATTGGGAATTTGAGTCAAAATCCTCTGAATCCTTTACACTCGTTGAGAAGAGGATATGAGCTTAACGATTTTAACTATTTGAAATGTGAATGCAGGTGAGCCCCGGAAGAGTTTTGTCAAAAGGAACTAAGCTTATTAGAGAATGGGAGGGATTCGATTATATCTGCTGCTCATGTAGAATTGATATGGTCAACAAAGTAAATGAAACCATCCAATAGATGCTTTGAGAGCAGGATATACATTTGTATATATGCATCGGGGGTTTATATATTTCTGCCGTCTGATTTGCTTCTTACTCAAAAAGAAGAAGCATTCAGCCGGTGATAAAATTAAAATGTGGGAAATATGAGAGTGCAGTAAAAAATAGTTCAGTAATATAAGTGGTAACTGAATACTTCCCTCAGAATCAAGGTGACTTCCATGGATTCAAACAAGGAATCAGCCACGGATGAAGAAAACTGAAGAATTCAGTTCTATATTTGTCCAGTTTACACACTTCGCTTTGTCTCTAAACTGGATCAACTAGGATTTAAATATTCACAACGCAGTGACAAATAATGCTTAGAGAAACTGTTGAAAAGAAGCAGAAAGCACAACTACGATCAAACAGAAAGGATGAAACTGAACGCAAAGATTCGCAAAACAGATTCAGCAGCACATAGAAAAACTCAATTGATCTGCAAGTTTGCCACATTAAAAAATCCCAATTCTCTCTTCTGTATACAAAATCACGACCCCACACTCCAATTTTCAAATCAATCAAATTATCAGCCGCCCACCCTAATCATAACCAATTATACAGTAAAGTCCCGAATCAAACCGGGTTAATAATTGATGAAATAATAATACAAGAAGAAACAGATTGAGAACCTCGATCAAATAAAATCAAACAACATCGTCCTTCTTGGGTTTGCGATAATTCTTGTCGATTTGATCGATGATGACGAGAACTGTGTTCGTCAGCTTCTTTATATCTGGAACGTCGTAATTCTGCGCTACGTATACACCATAAGCCGTTCCCATCGTGAACACGAAGCAGCTCTTGAATATCCCCATCCCTTTGGCTCTCTACACCACTTTCTCCGGCGAAGTTTCAGGTCAAAACACCGCTGTGGTAGTGTTTTATTTGGTGGACTTGTATATGATAACTTTTAATAGGCCCTTCAATATTTATTTGTAAGGCCCATAACGGGCCCAAATATAATCAAACCGGCATGGTCATTTCCCTTAGTTACCCTTCCGTGCTTCTTGTCCTAACCCAAAGCTGTTAGGGGTAAATACGTCATAACAGAGAACCGTGATCCCGGCATATCCGAGGCCTCTTTATCCTTTTTCTCGAGGTAATGTTAAGGTGCAGTTGCTTCCTCTTACACCGTCATTAATATGGACGGTTTCTATTTTTCTTTAAGTAATACTGAATATGTACCGTCAGATTCTCTTCTAAGCGTGCCACGTCAGCTGAAAAGTTTAGATGTTACAGTACTCCATCTGTATACAATCTTTTATCCTTATCGCGTAATTTTTTTAAATGGTTAGCAAAATTTTAGTAGGTTGCTTAATTTGCGTTTTTCTAGGATATTCGGTTTGTTAATTGTGCTGTTGTTGTTATCTTCAACGATACTATCGTTGAGCTCTCTAGGAAAGTGTGTCTTGATCGCAGAAAAGGCTTCGTGTCTCTCTTACAACAGGTTCGATCATGGAGCCTTTTTTTTAACCTTCTTGCGATCTTGTACTTCGTTCAGATAATGTTTTTAAGTTGATTAATCGGTTTAAGCGTTAAGAAGAGTCTCTTATGTCTTATTACAAAAAAAAAGGTTTCTGAAATTTTGTTTCTTTTCTTTGGGATTTAAGACATGATTTGACTGATAGACAGATTAAATCTGATGTTTTTGTACTTCTGTTTTTGATGGTTGTCTGATTGGGGTTGTTAATGTATATGTATGTAGGCTTATAAGGAATGGCAAAAAGCTCGTTCAAGGAAGAGCATGACCTAGGTTTGGATCCTACCTTTTGTTCTCTTAGTTTTGTGTTTGATTCTCAAAGGAAACATGCATTTGGATCTAAATAATGATGATTCTGTTTTCTTTTTCAAAACCTTCAGAGAAGAGAAGTGCAGAGGCTGCTCGTATTAGAGAGAAATATCCAGATAGAATTCCGGTGAGAGCTCACTGTTTTACATACCTAAACTCATATGTGATTAGCATATTGTCTCTATTTTCCATGTTTGAACCGATCCTTTGTCTGAGTTTATACAGCTTAAGCTGTTGTGCTGTTTCATATCCCTTTTGTCTCTCTGTCTAGGTGATTGTGGTCTTATCATATCTTTGCCAATAGTTCTGTAAATAGCATCCGGCTTTAATTAATAGTTGATTATCAAGTTATTAACATCTGATTAGCTGCATGCGTGTGACATTTATATATTTTGGGCACTGTATCAACTACTGAATGGAGTTGTTTGAATTCTAGTGTTAATAACGACAGTAAGATTTCGAATTCTTTTTTTTTTTGTTATGTTATCTTTCGAAAACTTGGTTTTAACAAGTCCTCACTTACGACTTAGTAAGTTGATTTGCACACTTCATATTGGGAAAGTGTTTAATGATTTTATATGGTTAAACGTGACACTTGTGTGATGATGATCGTCACACTTTTTGTATTTGTGTGGGATCCAGGTGATTGTCGAGAAGGGTGAGAAGAGTGATATACCAACCATCGATAAGAAAAAGTAAGCAATATTGATTACTGTAATCAATAAACATCTCATTCCGACCTGACTTGTGATTGACAACTAAGCTTTTTTGTAGATACCTAGTCCCGGCTGATTTGACAGTGGGACAGTTCGTGTATGTCATCCGCAAAAGAATCAAACTGAGTGCAGAGAAGGCTATCTTTATCTTTGTGGACAATGTTCTTCCTCCAACAGGTAAGAAAACATCTACTGTATATGCAACAATTTCTCCTGTTATATAACAAGCAAAAAGATCATTCAAAGACGTCTACTACTTTTGGTAAATTTGCAGGTGCGTTAATGTCGGCTGTGTACGAAGAGAAAAAGGATGATGATGGCTTCCTCTATATCACTTACAGTGGAGAGAACACATTTGGATTTGGATCTCCATAGATCTCTTGCTACCTGGATACTTCGTTTTACTATTTTACCTATTTCGCATAGTACTTTATTTAACTATTTAAGCAAAGCAGCCTATATACTACTTTCTCTAAGAACTTTAAGATGGCCGTTAATGTGTACATAAAAATAACGTTTATAAAATCTCGAAACCCAACTTGATTGTGTGTTTTGATTGACTTTCACTCAATAAGCCGACATCACATGATGCCGTGATGTGCCATTGTAGTTACAGTGGCAAAAAAGTCTAACGATCCCAACTGAATAGAACAGCAATTGCCGGTTATGGTACGAAAGGGTCCCACATTGTCGTTGAAGGAGGGAGGAAGAGGCGGTCGGACCATGTTGCCTTGTTCTACTACTAAGACTTTTGCTTCTTCATGTCTATTTGTCAATCGTTAAGGCTCGCTCGATTTATATATTTATGAATGATCTTGAAAGATATTATCATTCAAGGCCTCCTCAGTCATGTTGGTTGTGCCTTTAAGGAAAAGATAGTTGCTTTGAACATTGAAGTGAAAGTTGGATGCAAGGCTTCATAGCTAAAGAGTGTGTTGTCCAACATCTTATATATACTAAGTATCTGTGTAACTGAATAGATGTGGATGTGATCATGTTAACGTATGTCTAATAGTGTCTTGATAAGAAGATGATTGTCATCTGCTAAGACTTGGGAATCCTACCTCAAAATGTGTTATATGCTACATATATCTGAATGAAATGCAAAATGTGTATATATCATCAACATATACAATAATGATGGGGGCTTACAAGCAGAAGTATAAGCTTAACAAATGGAAGAAGGAAAATGAGAGTGATGACCCCACACGAAGGCTATCAAGTAGACAAAAGGTTTGGCCGACCAAGACACACTAGTACTATACATACGATAGATACGTAATATGTATATACAGAAATGAATGAGAAAAGATGTTTGAAAAAATGGACAAGAGAGAAGGTAAAAAGAGCAAGAGAGGAACAAGAGCATGTTATGGTAATGAAGGACCCCCCAACCTGCATTCAATGCTTGTCTTACTCTCTTTACTTTCTCTCTATTAACTTTCTTCTCACTACAAATACTCCTTCACACTTCTCTTCTCTTACAACTGAAAAACATTTCAAACTATATTCGTCTCGACGCAGTATACATACAAGTATCTGAAAATAAGAAAAGGAGAAGTCATGTCTTGCTCTGTGAGGAGTGGATTTGCGTTGGTGTTCTGTTTCATTCTTCTGCTTTTGTCATCCAATGTTGGATGTGCTAATGCTCGTCGTCTAGGGCTTCACAAGCATCATCACAAGATTCACAAGGTTGCTTCTTCAGTACAAGACGTCATCAACAGTGGAGGGAGGAAAAGGGTACTGGGTGGAGTCGAGACAAGGGGAGAAGTGGTGGTCATGGATTATCCTCAGCCTCATCGTAAGCCTCCCATCCACAACGAGAAGGCTTAAAATATCTGCTCTCTCTATACATCATATGATCACCACACTGTTATATGCATTATGCATTCACCATGCTGGTGATTGTAATGACACTCTTGAACTATATTCGTTACATCGTTGCCAACTTCTCTTTGTGCTCTCTTTCTTCGTTACATAAAACAAACAAGCTGCACCTCTTCCTTATAATATACTGTATTACATGTGGAATGTGCTTACTTTAGAACGAACTCTTCACCACCATTTTTTTAGCTCTAAGTAGCGTTAGAAAAAACTTTACGCATGAAGTATTCATAATCATACATATCTTTACTAAAGGAACAGCCAACTGTATGAATACTTTCCAAAACACATTTTGTTCTGCACATACCGAACTGGAATCCAAATGGTCTTTTATCATGAGAACACAAGCAACAGAATTGATTACTCAAAAGGGAAAACTCATTAATACTTAAAAGATGATTTTGAAAGAATGATGTGTCTGTAAGTAGGACGAATAGTGTGTTGTCTGAAGGGTATGAGCCTAAGATTATTTATGCACACTCAACCAAAAATAACGCCATTTAAGTCTCTCTGTCTGACGCACATTACTAACTCTAGTGTTAGCAGTTCAAAGAAGGCATCGGACCGTAAAAAAAAAGAGGTTCTACTAATTCACTAACAACGGGGAAAATCTAACGACAATGAGTGGGGTAAACAGTAGCTGGCTCACAAGAAAAAACTCTTAACTAACTTTGAGCCTGTGTAAAGCGCAAACCGTGTAAAAATGTACCACAACTCCATCACAGACTTAAAGAAATAACCAAGACAAGAAAATAACTAGCTGCGTAACCTTCGGGGCCTCTGTGACCATTAGGACAGGCAAAATAGACTGTATTGTCTAGGAAACGCTTGGCAAGCACATGTGTGTGGAAGGGAAAACTCTCTGTAACTATTTAAGAAAACATAGAAAAACAGCATGAAATTGTTTGTCTAGGAGACGAAGACACAAGTGGGTAGAGGTTACCCTCATTCTACTCTCCATGTCTTACACATGTCTAATATGTAATTATTAGTGTAGAGACTATTATAGCAGCAGTGAGCAAGGCACCAAGTAATAGATCGCCAGAGCATGGCAAAGTCTGTCACCTTCACAAAAATATTTGATTCTACAACGGAAATAAAAGTTTGAAAAAACGTACCGGTATGCTTGTGTTAATAGCATTGATGTCTCCTCAGGAGCAAGACTCAGCAGAGAGAAGCAACATTTACAGACTTTCATATCAAGATCATATAAATAAGAAAGCACTGATGATTTAATTGTTTCTTTGGGAACTTGCACTCGTTTAGTGAAATAAATAAAGTTCTCCACAGCTTCGACCCTGAATCTGGCAGAGTGCTGACCATTGAAAAAGATTGTAGGTTAGGTATGGATACAGTTAAAAAAAACAATATAAATATGCTAGGAACCATTAGACCTGAACCAGAACCACATAGTAATTTGAGTTGTTGCGATCACTGCAATCCAAAAGATCTGATGAAGCTTGGGTATTGACCTGTGTTAGCTTCGTAATTTGGAATCCTTCATAATTTGTTATCAGGCTTTGGGATACAAATATTTTCAGGAGGCAATAACATACATTTGAGCCTCAATCAAATTCCATTAGAGTTTTTCTGTGATTGTAGATTTTCTCAAGTAAGTTGGCTCTGGCTCAAGACCAACTATCAACATATACTTCACCTTGTTCTAAAAAAATCTTCTGGAACCGTGTGTTTTAATTAGGACTTTGATCTTGAACCGTTCGTAAGTTTGTTTGCTCCCAAAGATTATGAAGTAAACCACGTCGTAGGATCTGTTTAGCCTACGCGATTCCACGTTGGCCCAAATCAACAAATCTGGACCCATTTAATGCTCTCCCAATAACTCACACTGACTTTTCGGCGGTAGGTGGGGGACACCAAAGGTTGACTGTATCTCACGCCACGTGGACGAGTCCATTTGTCAATGTAAAGACAATACACTTGTCACCGCATAAAACCATTGGGCTCTCCGTAAATTTCTTGAATCATCTATAAATTGGACACTATTGAAACTTGAGAAAGACAAAAAAAAACATAAGAACAAAAAACAAAAAACAAAAAAGAATGATGAAGTGTTTGATCTGTCTCTCTCTTATCCTCCTCCCGCTCCTCTCCATCGTGGAGGGTAATCTCGGTGGCTGGCAGCCTATTAAGGATTTATCGGATCCGAACATCCAAGCAATAGCCAAGTATGCGGTCGATGAGCATAACAAGCAAACTACGTCGAATCTTGTGCTCGTGAAGATCGTCGAGGGAAAGAAGCAAGTGGTTTCCGGGATGAGGTACAGTCTGACCATCGCCGCAAAGAATGGCGGTGCTGGGACAAAGAACTACGAGGTTGTCGTGGTTGAAGGGGTGGGGGGTCATTCCAGAGGCCTTCAGTCATTCAAGGCCTTATAGATCTAAGTTTTACCTTTTGTAAAAACGCGATATCGATCATATATATAATATTTATAAGTTTTGATAATTTGAGATTATATATCTCTTGTTTTTTTTCTTTTTGGAATAAAAACTAAAGCATAGATATGTTTCTTTTTCTTATGAGTCACTAAGAGATATGGGTTACTATCCAGTTTATATTTCTTAGGCTTGAATCAACAAAATGACTATAGATCTAAGTTGGAGTAAGGCCACTATAATACAACAAAAGAGAATTAGTGTTTAGTGTTTACAATGCGATTAAAGTCAGATTAAAATTAAAAATTAACAGATCGCAAGAACCTATTTCATTTGGTCTATTGTTTTTATTACTGTGTATGTATTTGGATAATTTGTTTACTATCCAATCAATAAATTTAAGTTGTTAAAAAAAGAGAGGTATGCGTGAATCAAAGTCTTATATGTCTCCGTTGTTCTTTTTTTGAACAAAACTTACGCGTAGGAGAAAGGTTTGTATTTGCGGTGGAAATTAGTGAAATTAAAAAATTTACCCAAAACAGATTCGTACTAACATTTTTCAAAAAAAAGAGGCATAGATATATTTATTTTCTAAGAATCAATATAAGATATGCATTACTCAAAAGTATTATATATATATTGTTTTTTTTGGAATAAAGACTAATGCATATATATGTTTCTTTTTTAAGAGTCAATATGAGATATGGCATAACTCATATTGTTATATGTCTGTTGTTTTCTGGAATAAAAACTAACGCATAAATCCGGTTCTTTTTTAGAGTCAATAAGAAATTGTGTTATTCAAAGTATTATATGTCTGTTGTTTTTTAAGAATAAAAACTAACACACATATATGTCTCTTTTTGGAGAGTCAATAAGAGATCAATAAGAGATTATGTTATTCAAAGTATTATATGTCTTTGCTTTTTAGAAAAATACATTGATATGTCTTTTTTCTGAGAGTCAATAAACGATCTACATATTTCTTTTTTGAGAGTCAATAAGAGATTGTGTTTTTCAAAGTATTATATGTCTATTGTTTTTTTTTTAGAATAAAAAATAACACATAGATATGTCTCTTTTCTGAGAGTCAATAAGAGATCTACGTTACTTTGAGTTTTTACCTAATTTTGATATTTGGAACTCACAAATCGCATTGAGAGTTGTTTGCGTAGAAAATTCAGAAATTCAATAGTTCAAATATTTGGAACATTTCTACTATTTGTAGATTCAAGAGAATAAAGAGGTAGTTAAATGAATATGGATCATTAATTTCCAGTAAGGAATATATTTTAGAATAGATGAAATTATATGAAAATTTAGTGGAAAATTAAAATTTAGTATATTTTGGGGTTGGTTGAAAATTTAATTTTGAAATTGATCATTATTTGGATTTTAATATTTTGAAAGATAATTTGTATATTTTTAAGTATTGAATAATTATTTATTTTCTGATTCATTTGACAAAAAGAATAATATTAATATAACAGCCAAGAATGGATTTTTAAATATCTAAATCAATTTAATAAACTATTTTTCATAGAAAATAAGAATTATGAATTTTGATATACTTTTTTACAAGATATATTATTTGATATAAAATACTTCATCTTAAAAATATGATGACATAAAAATAATAAAATTATAGCCAATTATGTAATGACACTTGTACTGGTCTAATCATTTTGTTTTTATTTTTTTTATAACTTCTTTTCTTTTATACTATTTAACGATTCAAAATAACTCATGTTAATTATTTTTTTGTTCTTTTAATCGAATTAATTTATTCAGTCAACATGTCTTTTTAGTTATTCAACATTGTCAGTGGACTTATTCAATAGTTGATTTTTTTCCCACCATGTCAAATTATATGTAGTCGAGTAAATTACACGCTAGCTAATGAAACTAAAACATTATGACTATGTCCACTGTTTTCTTGGCAGCTTAAAACATTTATATTTGTAATATACGTGATCCTCCTCCTAAACTGCGTTTTGAAACATGATCCACTACGAATTTTGAATTGGAGAAGGCTTTACATGACATGATGAAGTGTTGGCTATTTTGAAACAAAATCTCTCACGCACTCAGGAGATTATGAAACATCAAGATGATAAGTCAAGGAGGGATGTTCAGTTGTTTGTGGGTGACATGGTCTATTTGAAACTACAGCCCTACAGACAGAAAACTGTCGCTCATCGGCTGTGCCAGAAGCTGGCGGCAAAGTTCTATGGGCCTTATCATGTGCTGGAACGAATTGGTGCTACCGCTTATAAATTGCAGTTACCTTCAGAGGCAAGGATTCATCTTGTTTTCCACATTTTCCAGTTGAAGCTAGCATTGGGGTCTCACGAGCAGAGTGATGTTTTACCTCCTGGAAGTATCACTGAAGCTGAGGAACCTATCAAACCGGAAGATATGTTGGAGAAACGTTATGATGAGAAGGGTGAATTGGAGTTATTGGTTAAATGGCAGGGAAAGTCTTTTCTCGAGAATTCTTGGCTGCTATATCAGGAGTTCGTTACTCGTTTTCCTGATTACCAACTTGAGGGCAAGCTGGATTTCGTTAGAGGAAGTATTGATAGGTTCAAAAAGGTTTACTATCGTAAGAGGAAGGGAAAAGAAGAGATGGGAGTTGGCGAAGAAACATTAGAGGATGTGGAGGATTGAGAAACCTTCAGAACGAGAGAGAGGCTTTACATTTACATATTTTACTTTCAATAGCTGAAGTTTAAATAGGGAGTTGTTAGATCATTTGTTGCTTTATGCTTTGTATGTGATTTCTGAGAGACGATATGAGTCCTCTGATTCCAGTCGCTGTAAGCATTTGCTACTTTCTTATTCAATACAAAGATCAGGAAATTTACAAGTAGTCGATATCTTGATATCTTGAGTCTGTCATAGAGATCTAAATTGTGCTTGCATTGTTTGAACAATGTTGAATCTATTATATTAAAACAGAAGTCATGACTTCTCATTCATGTATGATTTTTTATAAAATGAACTATCTACTAGAGTTGGTCACATTACATTTTAATCAGCATTAATCTTTATATTAAATATAATACATTACATTATTCAATCATTAATAATCAATATTATATAAAAACAATAACCTTCCAATATTTTAGGGATTTCACAACAATATATTAAATCCAACTTATATTTAAACCATATATATTAAAATTTCGAAAAAATATATTTAAAAAGATTTTAACAGAACTTAATTTCCAAAAATTATATGAAAATATTTTTAACTAATTTAGTGATTAGTTTGAAATATTACTATAAACTAATATATTCAGTTAACATTTACAAAATGAAAAATAAATATTCTATCTTTTTATCAACCATATAATTAAAACAAATCATATTAAAAGAAAATTATTATGTTGATCTAATATTTGAACAATATATTATTTTTCAAAAAATGCATGTAAATATTTCACGTTCAATTAATATATTAATTTAGAATAATATCTACATTTATTCTATTAATATTCAAATTAAATAAATATCAACTCTTATTTTCATATATAACTAATCAAAGAGAAATATACTTTTAAAACATAGATAGATTTTCGTGAGATTAAAAAATATAGAATATTCTAAATTTTAGAATAATATCTACATTTATTCTATTAATATTAAAATTAAATAAATATCAACTCCTATATTTATTTATAACTAATCAAACACAAATCTACTTTTAAAAAATAGATAGATTTTCGTGAGATTGAAAAATATAAAATATCATAACCATTTATTTAAAAACTTGGAGATCAAGTCGCATATCTAATCAACTTCTATTTTGTTATAACTAATAAAAGCAATATGATCTTTGATAGAATACATATCATTTTCGTGATTGAACAAAAATATAGAATATTCCAAACATTTATTTTAAAACTTGAAAATCAAAGTCACATATTTATTGTTGCCGTGATTTTCTGTAATAGCATCCTTAATTTTTTTTCAAAATAATTAAAAAAATCAACTTAAATACTATTATTTTCCATAATAGCATAACATTGATAGATTTAAAAACTCGATAATTCATTTAATTTATAGATAGTAAAAACTAAATAGATATAATATAAATTGTATACCTCTCTATGTTAATTATTTCAATATTTTTTTATGTTAATTAACTTTAAGATTATAATTATTATTTTTAAATCAACCAGAATCATTAATCTATATTACCTTAAACCAATGATTTTTTTAAACTATATACTTTATTATAAAAGTTTAACAAAAACACGATGTTTAATTATTTACTCGATCATATAAATCTATGAAGTTAAAAATTTATTTTGTAAAAACAATCTAAATTTGTCTCATATTACAATATCTTTGAAAATGGCAATAAAAAATTTATATAAAATAAATTAAAACAAAAACTAAATAAAAATAAAATATTTATATCAAAATAAATGAAAACAAAAACCCGCCCGGTCGGGCGGGTGAAAATCTAGTACTTCTTCAAACTCAAAGACATATCTACTAGATGACTTTTCCGTGCTCATGCACGGACATAATATTTATAAATTAAATATATTATAATAATTGAATGACATTTACTTTTATTTTGATATTAATTTATAATTTATTTGTATAGTTTATATTAATAATTTTATATTAATTTAATTATACATATGACTTTAGATATTTTATATCTAATAGGTTATATTGTTTTCATAGTCGATTTAGTTATCATTTTGATATAATATTTTTTCTGTTTTTAAAATTCAACTACAATATTTTTTATTCTAAATATATTATTTTTTTATTAGTTTCTTCTTTGCATTTAGGTTGATTGTTGTCTTAGATATGTTGTAAAAATGAACATTTATTTTAAAATCTGTAGAAATATGTAGTAAAAATGTGTTTGTTTTTGAAAAATTATATTATATAAGTAAAATATAATTTAAGAGTTTCAAAAAAAAAGTAAAATATCTATATATATAAAAGAGTGTTTAAATCACTCACATTCATCCACATAGGATGACAGCTTGG